>JAWPGT010000036.1:0-236112 GCA_034638255.1 Coprinus comatus
CATGCACAACAACTTCGTCAGCAGCCTTTTTCAAAGCTACTGTCTTGAGTTGTGGATCAGTAGTCTTCATCCTCTCGATGAGAGAACGAGTGGAGGAATGTTTGTTAGTGGGAGTTGTGAAAGACTCCAGAACAGCAGGTGACAAGATCATGTTGACATTACCATCTTCTCCTTCAGCTTTGTTTGTCTTATTGCCTCCATGTTTTCTGCCTCAATGCTTCTTCTTTTTATCCTTATCCCCCCCAGAAGCATCACTGGTGTTGGAAAATACGGACTATTATTAGATAGTCACATGACATTTTCATTTTGTTTCACTTTAATTGTTTCATACTTTGCTTTGCATTATATGGCAGCTCCTTATTGGTTGTAGTTAGTGTTTCACCTATGTGTTTCAACTCCTGTATCAACTCCTGTTTCATGTATAATTACCTGACACGTAGTAGACACCTGACTCCTTTCTAGTCGTAGCACGGACCATTACATTCTCCTATAAGTAGTTTACATTCATTCCTGTATTCTACAGTTCTCGAACTATCAAGTTCTCTTATACTCTGCTCTCTCCAATCAAGCACACTCTACTATCTACCACTTTGTGTGTATCCTTATACTATTATGTCTTCATGTATACGCGTTGCTTTCAACAACCGGAACCAGAGTTCTGGTTCTGATTTGGTCTAGAATTAGACCCAGAAGCATTCTGTTGTTGTTGTTGGGGCTGCTGAGAAGCACCACCGGAGGGTTTAGAATAGGGCTTCGCACCCTTATAGTTTTTAATGCCAGTAGAAGCAGCACGAGAAGCAGAAGCAGCTCTACAGGAATCTCGCCATGCACCCATAATTGCATTGGAGACGATCTGAACTGTTAGGTTTGAAAGGGAGTTACCATATTGGACAAGGAGGGCAGCACAAGTAGCACTCCATTGAGGAGGAATGCATGTCATCAACATCAGCGCATGCAGAATAGCAGGGATGTTGATGGGGAGCGAGGCTTGCTCTAACTGTGTGAAGTAGTTTCGGAAGGTGGAGATCTCCTTAGAGGGATCAGTCACACCAGATAACTGAAAAGAATCTGCAGAAGCATACAGCTTGTAAGCTGCACCTGCTGAAAATGTACCGTAAGTCCGTTTTAGGTGGTCCCAAAGACCATCAGAGGTTGTTTCACCATGCCAAAGCATATCATCACTCAATCGGGAATTTAACATCCCGGGTGCAAATGCCTCACAATTGTCGAACTTCCAAATTTCATTGGTGTTTGTGGGGGGTACTACAGCGGTGGTAGCAGTAGCAACAGCACCACCAATAGCTGCAGGCCTTGTGGTGCTGCCATCAATCATGTGTGCAACACACCATCCATCCATGTGGATCATGTTGGCAATAGACATTATCCGCACTTCCCAAATCTGGTAATTCATGGTGCCTGTGAGAACTGGGATCAAAGGGATCAAAGAGGCCATGAGTAATGTTTAGAGATAGTGATCTACAACAAAACATGTGTCAGAACTATAAACTAAAGCTGCACTACATGTGCTATGTTCTACAGAGCTATGTGCTGCCTGTCTAACCAAGTATGGTAAGGGTATGCATAGAGTACACTGGTAGGTCAAACGTCTTGAGTGAGCAGAACTCAGACTTCCCTCACAGGTGAATCCAGCTTCACCCTCGAGCTCAGTGCTGCACAATGAGTAGTACTCATCTAGTGTGCGTCGTGAGTCATATAGGCTAACCGGGGCCCATAACCTGTTAAAACAAGAGTGTAGCATGTATGCTAAGGTAGGTACGACTTAGACTTACTGAGGGTAGTTGTTGAGGTAGAAAAGAACTTAAGTATATAATGCAACTACTACAAGGTTTATATACATTAATGCAATGGTCCGTGCAAGAACATATTTGAGTCACATGTTCATCTAGCATAATGCCATTAGAGAATGTCATTGTAGAACTAATAATAGTTCAACAAATGGGAACAATGGGGGATGAGTCATGTGAGGGGGCAAGTCATGAAAGCGTGAAGTCAGGAGGTGTTCCAATGGAAGTCAAAACATCAGAGGATCAGTTGGTAGTTGGTGTGTCGGTGTCAGGGTCAGTGAGGAAGGTCCCCTTACAGTAGGGGGGTGAGGGTACTGGAAAAAGGAAGATATGGGCAGCACTTTAGCTTGAAAGTTGAAGGTGCATTAAAAACTTTCTTACAAAAAATTTTGAATACTTATATAAAATTTACCAACCAGGGAACAGGGACTGCCACTATATCAAACACTGTCAAGTATGACCCATGGGATATGACACATTACTCACATGCTAAAATCTGGGCATATCATAGGTTTATTCTAAAACCTACACCCTGTCAATTGTTAGTAAGCTGGGGATTCCCAAGTCATCCGATAAGCAAGTTGCAAAGGAACATATTAGATCTGGCAAAATCTATGAAGAAGTGACAAGTGAGGAACACATCTTAAAACCACATCTCTCACAAAGTCAAAGAAATGAAATTCGAAAACACTTTCCCCAGTGCTCTACACCCTTCCACATCAGCAAAACAAGCATCTCCTTGGCCAAGCTTAAACCTCCTTAAACCTCCTTGAAAACATTTCCAAGGGTGACCAAGGATATATCAAGAATGTAAAAGAATTTTTATTTTCTCCTTGGAATTACTTAGTCTTGCTTGACAAGTCAATTCCAAGCTATTCTAAGCAGGGGGTCCTGGTTAGTCACACTTAATTCTACTTAGTTTTACCTTATATCTACTTGTACTGCCTTCGAAAATACTTTCTCAAGCTTATAAATCAGGTATATCAGAATATATATATATATAAAGCAAAATTTCATTACAAGTTAGAGATGTCATAGAGGTGGTACGCGTAGGTTAGACGAGCCTAAGAATGTGCCATGGAGTGCAGGAGGGAGTGAGAAATGAGTAAAATACTTCCCTTGAGACAGATAATGACTCACCAAGGAAGAAACCCCCCTTCGTGGGGTATACACCATACCACGTCATCACCTAACCCTCCTATCCTATAGTACACGTCGAGAAGGTTCTGGAGAGCCTAGAAACGTTCCTGTATGTAGAAAAATGAGTGATACAGAAGAAAAACAGCAAGTAATGACACACCAGCAGTAAAACTGATGTTATAGCATGGCTACTGCATCGGGACGCGTGTATGTAGGCTTGTTCGAAGCGGAGTATTGAGGCCGTCCTGGAGAGCCTGAGAACGCGCCAATACGCGATTATATGAGCCCAATACATGGAAAATAGTCGAAATTGACATACCTTATAAGAATAATGAAAACCCCACCATATTACGCGTACATAGGCTCATTCAATGCATAATGCTGAGACGGTTCCAACGAGCTCCAACACGTAGAGTTTCATCAAGAAATGAGAGTGCTGTGGTGACATTACTCAGAGTCGGCAGCGAGTAGAAGTTGTGACCGTGAGGTTGCATTGCTGATGCAACGTGTCCTGTCACATGTGATGGTGAGAGTGATCATGTGACAGTCCGATTTTGCGATTTTTCGTGAAGTCCAAATCTGGGAACATAAATGATGTGATTATTGATGCATCATCATGAAATAACAACACATCATTAATGACATCAACCAAACAAATGAAACAAAAACAAAGTCAATAACACAAATTAACTTTGACTTTTTGTGACCTTAGAATAGTGCTTGGGAAACTTAAAAACTTGGTTGGAAATATTGACTACCTTAGAGTTACTTTGAAAATATATATCTAAGTATCAGTAAGTATCAGTAAGTATACTAAGCTACCCAAGCTATACTGAGTACTTACTAAGGACATGCTGGAAATGCTGATGCATTCTCCCCCTCCTCGACCTGGAATACATAGTGTTTCACAACACATAAATCCATGACCAGCCAGTGGTAGCATATCCGATCCCTTTCAATCTCATAAAGCTATTCTGTTAGGGTAGCATACTGAGTTCAGCAGAACCGTTGGAGGTGGGTAGCACTCAAGACTTGGAAATTGATGCCAGAACTGGCACAGAAAGGAAGATAAGGATTTGAGTATTTACACCAAAAGGCAATCGACCTAATCATGGTTGGCCGATACTCATATGGTTTTGTGGAGACAGCAGATCACGTACTCGAGAAATCCACATTTCTTTTCTTTCCCCCCTCTGGCCTCCAGTTCCAAACTTACACAACCTCCAACAACGATTTCCATTTTCGACCACACTGGACCCTGACTCAACAACTCGGCTGACACCACAACATCGGATGCTCCACATAGGCCAACGGTTCATTCCTTTCAGAAAAACTTCACCAGGAACAATGTGCTCGAAACTCAGGAGACAGACGGACGCGACGACATTCGGTCAGTTTAAGCAAGACTGCAGACACTTAGACAGGTAATATTAAGGACACTTGTATTAGACTAGAGAGTCTTCATGTGTCTGCAGGACGCTTCAGCTATGTGTGACGTGACACTGTGATGTCACAAAGATCGCAAATCATGTACAAGTCCCAATCAACAGATAATGTCCAACCACAACTCACAGAAGTGCTGACCTTAGGGACTGTCTAGAGCAATCCTGACATTCTATTCCTTTTCATTTCTTTTCGGCACTCTGCACTTCGGTGGTTCAACACCACGTCTGTTCCTGAGCATTCAACTGCTCTTTTCCTAGCTAAAAACATTTTCTTTATTCAATTTTCCACATGTCCGAAACTTTAATCTATGAACATGTGTACTGCTTAATGAACATTTCTAGTTTTGTGCCATAAACATGGGCTTTGAAGCCCTTCCTCGTTATCCTACTCTCTAGTATAAATACTATGGACAATGTAGTAGAAAACCAGTAAAATTTACCCCCATTTTTCTGCTTATAACCACTCTCGAAACTTACTCGAAAATCACTCAATTCTTGTTCAAATCTTCTCAAACTTTTCGCTCACCACTCACAACGTTCCCTTCTCGAACCCTTCAACAGTAGTTTCGGACTCGAAGCTCTGACAGCTGACGGATGCAGCTGTACTCGCGTTTTTTTATATTGTTGTGAGACGTTCCTTTTCTCTTCAGTTTCATGGTGGGGGATGGACAATTGGGAATATTGATTTTGATTCCTCTGTAATGACTCGATTTGTCAATGGTATTGTCACCATTACTTCTTTCTATTCATAAAAAATCCTCAGCTAATCTCCTAAATTAGCCGCAAACTGTGTTATAATATCAGTGGACTATCGACTTGCTCCTGAAAATCCTTTCTCAGCTGCGATCGAGGACGCTGTCTCAGTCCTACAATGGGCTTCTGTTGACGGTCCGGCTGAGATCTCTATCGATCCTTCTCAAATCGCTGTGGGTGGAGCATCTAGGTCTGTTATTTTCTTCTAGAACCTTAGTTCACTTTACATAATTAATAGATTCTTAATAGTGGTGGAAATCTACGGTACTCGCCTTGAAGGCATCCACCCCCATATCCATTCAAATTCCAACTTCTTCTCATCCCTGCTATAAATTTGACACTAAATATCACTAATTCCACCTGTTACGCTGAAAAGCAGCATACACCATGCGCTTCGGCAGCTTCTGTAGACTTCTATGTAAAAACATATCTACCAAATGCAACCGAAGAAGACAAAATGAATTGGGAAGTATCACCCATCTTTGCACCACCTGATTTAGTTAAAAAAGCACCCAAAGCTTGAATTGGCGCCAATGAAGTGAATGTATTGATGCAAGAGGCTGTAGAATACGCAGACAAGTTAAAGAAGGAGGTAGTAATGAGGTTGAGATCGTGGTTTTCAAAGGGGTGCCGCATCTAACTATGCACTACGACGGTACGCCCTTATCTTCTTTTTTGAAGAAAAAAGAGCAGTTGAATTAATTATAACATCTCTCCCTTTATTCAGGGTGAGTGCGCTTGGTCACACTATCAAACTACCTGGCTAACATTATAAACACAGCGTACTTGAATCCACAAAAAGAATTGTCAGGGAGGCAGAAGAGGCTTTGGCCCATGGATTGGCTGAATAGTGGATTAATACAACATAAATAATACCCTTACAATTACGTATGTACTGTGTACATTTTGCGCTCAAGTCAGTGACACACACTTTCGAATCGGTTCTATGTTTGTCTGATCTGTTAACGACAATCATTAATCATCAACTTGAGCTTCCCAGGCATGTCTTCTAGACCGCATTGGCACAAAGATGCATCGCCTTCAGAACTCGAATATCACTTGTGTGACTCAAGCGACTCATCGTCAATTGGGCCTCCATGTCTTCGTCGCACAACACTGCCCCAAATGCACTCCATCCATCCATTATACCCCTTCTTGACCAAGAATACATAGACTTTCACAACACCTATATCCGCGATCAACCAGCACTACCCTATCCAATACCCATCGATCTCCTCAAATATATGCGCGAGGGAAGTCTTCCAGGCTCTGCAGAGCCTTTGGAAGTAGGGAGTACTGAAGATCTGAATGTGGATTCTAGCATTGGAGAGGAAAGAAAGATCAAGGTTCGAGTACTTACACCAAAGGATGATCGACCTGAGAGTGGCTGGCCCGTCTTGATATGGTTCCATGGTGGTGGTTGGGTAATGGGAAGCATCAATATAGATGTTTCTAAGCTCACTAGATTTGTTAACGGTAAGGTCCTATGTTTGATTTCTTGAAAGTAAAAAATAAAATAAAGTTCTCCCCAAAATTCAATAGCCGCGGGGTGTGTTGTAGTCACTGTGGAATATCGACTCGCTCCTGAGAATCCTTTCCCAGCAGCCATTGAAGATGCCGTTTCAATCCTAAAATGGGTCTCTTCCGAAGGACCAGCGAAAATTTTGATTGATCCTTCTCGAATTGCTGTCGGCGGTTCATCCAGGTCCGTTACCCCTCCCTTGATTACGAAGGAAAATTCACATGAATAAATAGTGGTGCAAACATATCAGCGGTGCTTGCCTTAAAAGCATCTAGCCTCTCCCTCCCTTATCCACTCAAGTTCCAGCTCATCGCCTTACCCGCCACAAATCTGACACTAAATATCAGTAACTCCGCCTGTTACGCAGAGAAACAACATGTACCAGGCGTTCCAGCCACTGCCATGGATTTCTTTGTGAAATCCTACGTTCCGAACGCAACTGATGAAGACTTGAAGAATTGGGAAGTCTCTCCTATATTTGCACCAGCTGACTTGACCAAACATGTACCAAAAACCTGGATTGGTATTAGTGAGGTCGACATTTTAATGCAGGACGGAATAGATTTTGGAGAGAAGCTGAGAAAAGAGGGCAGCAAGGAAGTAGAAGTTGTGGTGTACAAAGGAGTACCGCATATGACCATGCATTGGGATGGTATGTTTTTTTATTCTCTACTTTTCGAAGTGGTTGTAATTTTACTCTCACAATATTGTATGATTCGCCTTACTAATAGGGTGAGTCGACTTGTAATATTTCACCTGACTTCAAATTAATGTCCATATGGTAGTGTTCTTGAGTCCGCGAAAAAGATAGTCAAGGACGCCTGTGATGCTCTAGCTCGTGGTCTGGGGACGGCATAAACTTGTTTGGAATTCGGATTCTAAGGAAGATTTAACTATTTACACAAATTCATGCGAGAGCCCTTCAATTCAAGTAATTGTCTCTTGATCTAGTACTTGACCAGTCCAGAAATGCGCTAGCAGTTAATGACTCATACACCATAGGTTATCACAGTTGTAGTAGGTGCACATGCTCATGATAAATATCTGCTTAGTAGACATCAAAGAATAAATCATCAGATTTACTCCATTAACACACAAATCCTCCGAGCACAACGGGTATTATTATGACTCACAAGCTGTGTTAGATTTTGAATTTGTTCCCCTCATATATCAAGTGTTATCGATCACCTTTGTTTTCAACACACAAAGCGAAGTGTTATGCACCAGACAACCAGCAACCCACTTCACCCTTCCGTGTTACCCGTCCTCGATCCTGAATACATAACCTTCCATAACGAACATCTCTCCACTGTAGTCCCAGTCGAGCATCTCCCTTGGGATCCCAAGTTTCGCGACCCTCCTCCATCGCCTGCATTAGGACCTTCCAAGCCTTTGGATGTTGGCGACGTCAAGGATTATATTTTGTCGTCCGGTTTGAAAGTACGTGTGTTTACTCCCAGAGGTGATAAACCGGAGGACGGGTGGCCTATACTGATATATCTCCATTCTGGTATGTTTTTAAAAAAAATTTAACTTCTGAATCCGAAATACACTGTGTTACTGACTAACTACATTTATCTTATAGGAGGATGGGTGTTTGGGAGTTATGATACCACAGAAATCCCATTACTCACTCGAATAGTCAACAGTAAGTATAATCACTATGCTTGTTTCATACTTGATATATTGAAACCAACCAATTCACTAAAATCAAAAGCTGCGAAGTGCGTTGTCATATCAGTCAATTATCGACTTGCACCAGAGAATCCGTACCCAGCAGCCGTGGAGGATGCTGTAGAATCCTTACAATGGGTTCGCAGTGAAGGTCCAACGAAACTTTCCATCAATTCTAACCGAATAGCTGTTGGTGGAACATCTGTGTTCGTTATATATTCGTTCGTAAATTCTCACATTTTTACAATTAAAATGTTTGAATAGTGGTGGAAATGTCGCAGCGGCTTTGACTCTCAAAGCATCATCACTATCCATCCCACTCGTCTTTCAACTTCTCATAGCTCCGATCACAAACACCATCTCTCCAAACACTGCAAACTCAAATTCAAGTTACATCAAATATCAAAATGCACCACGTCTAACACCAAGCTATATGTCCTACTTCATTAATAGTTACCTACCTAACAAAGCCGATCGATCTAATTGGGACGCCTCACCAATTCTTGCACCTTCGGAACTTATGCGTGATGGCAAAGTACCTAAATCTTGGATCGCGGTATGTGAGGTAGATGTATTATATGATGAAGGAATAGAATATGCAGAGAAATTGAGACAGGAAGGTGTTCAAGTTGAAGTAGAAATTTATAAAGGAGCGCCACATTCCATCTTTCAATTGGATGGTAAGTTTTTTTTAAAAGTTCCTCCATAATTATTAATTAGCACTTACCCATTGTATTCGTATCGCTTCACACGTTGTCATGTTTGTTGAATGTTATCAGGGTAAGTCATCGTAAACAGTATTGAGACGGTTTATTCATGTATCAACATCTCAACAGTGTACTTGCAATTGGAAGAAAGTTATTTGAAGACACAAGCCTAGTCCTCGCTGAAGTATTTTCTAATACTTCCCTATAATAATTCTTTTTATACGCGCAGTAAAAATATTTCAATCAGAAAACGGAAAGAGATGAAACGGCCACTTTAAATATCTGAAAAGTGGAAAAGAAGTGAATAAGATGTATGATATGCTTGCCTAATGTCTCCACTAATATCCTCAAGTGCGAGTTGATAATGCAGGATCCATTGTCATTCCCCACCCACCCTTGCGATGTGATCATGATGTAGTTAAAAGGTTTATACCAAGATGTCGCGTAGGCATTCTACTGCCTATCTTTTGTTGTTCGACCGACCATGCTCATGTAGCAAGAAGGGCGTTATGTTGAATGTTTTCAATCGGAACACATTTCAACAGACCACGGCAATTTCAGTGACTCTCGCCTTTATAAAACCGGTACCGTGTTGTAAAATTTAATTCACAGAGGAAATAGATGAGGACTAAACTCAAATTCTAATCCGAAATGAAACAAAGTCCAACATAAAAGAGGATCAAATTAAGAGCATTTTCTTTTTTTTTTATTAAAAAAAGAAAGAAACAAGCCCACTATTCTAATAATCAATATCTATATACCGAGAAAGAAAAGAAGGAGAGGAAAACGATCGTGTGTATCTGTGATGCCAATTATATCGAGAGGAGTAGAGAGCGAGTAGAAGGAAAAAAATAGAGAGAACACAAAACAGAGGAAGGAAAAGTAAGGAGGAGAAAAAAAGAGGGGATTAATAAATGGATGTGTCTGTGTCGTCAGATAGATGTCCCTAATAGTACCAAAAAATGCATTGTATGTATGATGTACGTAGTAATAGTTATTTAAGAGTTAAGAAAAAAGAGGATATTCGCGTTGACAACGTCCATATTCATGCATACGATCATCGAGAGAGAGAGAAGGCAACGAGAGAGCTAAGCTAGAGAAAGAAAGACAGGAAAGCCAGGAGAAATAAGAAGTCCGCAATGTTCTGAATAATATCGATGAAATCTAGGAGAAAAAGAAAGAAAAAAAAGACCATAAACCATAACCCAATTTTAAGCATTCCCCAATAAAATCCTATCGATTACTGTATTGATAGTTGCCTTCCTAGCTGTCAAGTCTGTACCAAATATCTCCTCCAACTGTCTCCTAATCTCTCTCTTCGTAACAGTATTCAAATCCGCATTTCTCAAAACATCTTGAACAGCCCTCTCAAGTTCAGCATCCGAAGGTGATCCAGATCCCGAACCAGAACCATACTCAAACTCCTCGTGACTTCGAGCCATAGGAATCGGCATATCAAGATAATTAGTAACGGGACGTGAAGGTGCAGGTTGTAGAAGATTGTCGTTCACAGTACGGAAAGGTGATTGAGGAGTGTTACGACCAGAGTTATATCCGGGTGGAGGATACATTGCGAATTGAGAAGGTGCAGGTGATTGAGTACGAGGTTCGTAATACGTTTCACGTCCATAAAGCGATGCAGTTCTTGACTCGGGATAATCCATCTTGCTCTTGACGGGTGGTACCCAAGAACCAATACTGTGATTCGACTCTTTATCCCAGAGCTCATTTTCATAATCACTCCAAGATTTGAGCGGGATAGCCCTGGGATCGAACTTGCCCTCATCCTAAAAGAAAACGAAACGATCAGCCATCCAACCCTACCCTACCTGAAAAAGTGAAAGAGTTTACTCACATGAACCACAAGCTTCTTACCCGACTCTCCCAAAACAATACGCGTCTGACCCCACGAGAAATCGTCCATTTTCCAGAACGAGTAAAGTGGAAGGAAAAACGAGAACGCAGGAACAGCCAAGATATAGAAAAGCATCCAACCAATCATATCCCACTTCCTCCTCAACAAAAATACCAATGCCTGTATACCATAAATCGCTGCAATCATGATAAGTGAAATCGTCGGAATAGCTTTTCCAGCTCCAACAGTCAGATATACGAGGTATACGATCTAGAAAAAAAAGCCCCATCATTAGTAAAAACCAACCTTAGATAGAAAAAGAACACGTACATAGGCAACGGTAATAGGCTGCGTAATAGTCGACACTAAATCAATCATAACCACAAACCTCATCGAGAAACAACAAAAACCACAAAGTTGTTCCAAGAATATCAACTCTCCCAAATTATGCACCGTAGAGTTAATCCATCTACGACGTTGAGAAAGTAAAACTTTCCAATCATCAGGAGCAACCGTGTAAGCATGAGCATCCCTAATAAATTGTGTCTTGAATGTTGGGAAATGTTTCAGGAGCAACGTTGTCAGGTAACGATCTTCACCAAGATGTAAGAGATTCTTCATGTGTAATGTATCCACTCGATTTTCAGAGTAGTCTTGAACCAGTTGATTAGAGATGAGTAATGGTTTGTGGGTATCGGGGGTACGAAGGCGATAGAGGGTGAAACAACCGGGTAAACAAGTCACGGATCCAAAGAGTGATTCGAAAGCTTTGGCCATATGATGAGAAATGAAGTATTCGTAGACCTATAATTATCATAGTTAGCACCCGACGTTCACCAAAAACAAAACCCAGATAAATAGAAGTCGACAAACCTGCATCATGGTAATTAAAGATTGTTTAGCATTGGCCAACTCAGTTTCACCACAAACACCAAGGAGCTTCTTATCGTGAATCATACTAAATACCAAGAAATGATTTCATTAGTATCTGAGCCGTGATAACAGGAAAAAAAAAGACGTACGCAGAGATCAATCGATTGACAGATAAAGGATCGACAGTAGTATCAGCATCCACCATGAACAAATACTCATAAAACGTCGGATTAACACCAATAACATTCTTAATCTGGTGATACATCTCCAATTCAAGTGGGTTCATCGGTGAATTGAAGTGAACCTGTAAAAAAACCCATCCCAATCAATCTCCAAACAAAAACAAAAAAAAAAAACAAAAAAAATATACCTTGTTCAAGAAATGCATCAACAACATCTGCGTATCACGTTTACCTCTATTACCAGGTCTAGACCTTCCGTCGGTTTTCCCACTTTCGCAATAACCAAATAAGGTACCACATGTCCTGCACATTCATACAAACCAGAATAAACCTTCCCCATATTATGTTGTTTAGCACCTTCACCCAAACTAACAAAACTCAACGGTTCCGGATCCAAATTCGGGTCAGCACCAAGAATATCCAAAACAATCCTAGGCGTAGGCCTATCATTTCCTGAACCAACAATCATTCCATCACAAATAATAACCAACAGCTTCCTCTTATCATCGTACTTCATCTGCGCCAATGAATCAATAGTCTTCCTCAAAGAACTATCACCTTCGGTATAACAAGGAACTTGACAAATCACAAATTTGTCATGATCTTCAGGTGCCCTCTCCGCTCCAAAGTTAATCGAAGCAAGGAATTTAAATCCAATAATGGAGACCATCATAATCGAAAGAGCCAAGAGGATATAAGTCGAGAACAAACATTGAGCCGATTGTCGATTATCCACTTTCCCAATCAAGAACAAATTCCTCAAACAAACTTTTTGTCTCTCCAAAACCGCTCGATCCAGATTCAACTCGTTCATTCGTTTAGTAATATCACCACCAGCATATTGTTGGAACAAAGAGACGATAGATCCATGCATGAAGAATCGAGAATCCGCTGCAGATGCAGGTGCTTGCATACCAACAGGAGCACGAATGGCCGGTGGACTGGTGACATATTGCGTCAAATCGTAGATCATCCCATTATAGACCGCAACCGATTTTCCACGATGAGACATAGCACTAATTTCCTTGGGGGTATAACCAACGAAACCAACACGAGAGGTATATCGCATTTGAACCATTTGCTGGAAGTACCAATCCGGTCGGGAATCGTTTGTGAAGATACGGAAATCATGATATTGAGCGAATGGTTCAGCCGACGTGTTTGCAGAGGTGAGAGTGACGTATGGTGAAACTTGACCATCGATACCATCACAGAGAGCGCTGACCTGTATCACAAAAGAAATAAACATACACGAAAATACAAAAAAAAAGTAGATGAAAAGCTTACCTGAACAGGGAACAAATCATCTGCGGGAGCTCCACCAAACCTAAGGATACTCTTCGTCGGTACGACGGGAACAATCCTGAAATGTGTTTCTGCAAGCCTACTAAGATCAAACACCTCTCCTCTGATCGAAGTATACACATTATTGGGATTATTAACTGAATCATGACCCGCTAATTCCGAAAGATTGAAAACATGTTCCGTTGGACAAATCAAATTACCCATAATCGCAATAACGAAAACCGCACAACCACAAATGAACCAAATCAGCATGTTCAATGCCAATTTTTCTCTCCATGCCTGCCTCACATCCATTCTCTTCATTCGTCCAATATAAGTTAATAGTGGTGTAGGAATCCACCAGGTTAAAATCCAACACAGAGCAACCCATCTCCTTCTAGCAGAACTCTCTTTCAACACCTCCGTAGTTTCGCCCTCCTGTATCTCTCCAGCTAAAGCTTCTTTATCCATCAACCCTCTCTTTTCCGCATTTTGGAACATATTCCTTGACGGCGCATAGGATTCCGATCCGAAATTCGATACCGAATCATCACGTTGAGATGTCATCCTACTCCTTCCATCATACTCTTCACTTCTCAACGATTTATTCTCATCGAAATCGTCATCATACATATCAGCGCGTTGAAAAGGTGAAGCATTAGCGACGAGCGGTAAAGCCTGACTTGATCCATTAAGATTATCATTGTATCCCCACGGTGATGAATCCAGTTCTTCTCCAGGACTCCGATAAGGTGCATAAGGATCGGCGATTCCTCTAGGATCAAGACCAGCTTCGGCTTCTGCGTCTCTAATCCTATTTCTCTTCTGTTCTTCAACATCGCGGGATCGGAGTTGATCTTCAAATAGATGGAAGGCACGTTGCGAGAGGAAAACCTAACAGAAATATCATCTATCAGACACAATCCAAAAATTATAAATTTAAAAAAAATTAAAACGAACTTTATGTTGACCAAGAACCAAATCCTTTGGACCCAGTCCAAAAGCAGTTCTAGCCTGTTCCGCTTTCTCCCTTCCATCACCTTCCATAACACCACCATTCTCCAAACCATCTCTATACCTTTCACAGAACTCATCAGGAGTCATTCCAACTTCAAACACAGTTACACATCTCTTCGCAATTTCCGTCAACCCAATACTCCTAACTTGACCTTTCACACTTCTACCTTCCAATTGATTCGGTAGTTGTGAATCATTAGGGTTGACACAGAAAACATACCAAGTTTGTGTTTCTTCAAACGTTTCGAAGAGTGTGTCCAATGCTGCTTTGAATTCACCAGCAACACAAGGAGATGAATTCGAGAAGTGAGCGGCAGCATTAGTTGGTCCGGTAGCGTTCATAGCTTCTTCATCCTCCTTCTCGTGTTCTTCGATGTCAGGAAATGCGAGATTGTCTTTGAGAGTATTACCTCTCCTAACTGTATTCTTCCTCCGTGTTGATGGTGCTCTCATAGGCTTAACAGCCTGTTGAGCCGAAACAATGGTATCTTCATTCCTAGGATGAGCTTGGGTAGCAATGGCCTTGGCCGAAAACAATCCTTTGACAAAGGGATTGATTGAACCAGAACCTTCACCTCCATCTGACATTCCACGTAGAAGTGAAACGAAATCAGGATTGATCGCATCCAAGTTACGTTCCAGGAAGTTTTCAGATGAATAGGTAACAGGACCATTGAAGTGATTGATAGTGAACGTAGGGAATCCAGATCGATCCATAGCACCAGTTTTGAATGACGAGTGATTGCCCCATCGCTTTTGGAAAGATTCCACCATTGTGTGGTCAGTCTTCTTGGGTACCCTCCTAGCTTGATCGTCCATGATATGAATCAACCCTCCAGGCTGATTTTGCAACAATCGCATACACTCCGCATTATCAAAATACGGTACCTGCGGAACAAGCCCAGAAATTCCTTCAATGTTGTACTCGTTGGTGTGACTCTCAAACATCTTCTTCTGCATGAAATGTTGCAATTTCTCGTTCGCAAAGTTGATACAGAATTGATCCAACGAATTTGCTCTGCTTGTCATGTTTTGAGGTCCAGGTATATCGAACAATCCAATAAAAGTGGTAAAATCATCCTTGCAGAACCTCTGATTGATATGTTCGTTCAACCAGGCAAATAGAAGTGAGTACAGTGTCTTCGCCAAATCATCCCGATTATCGGAAGCGCCATCTGGATCAAGGAAAACCGTGCACAGCTCCTTCTTGACCAACTTTGTTTTGTAAGACAAAGCTGCTTCGAGCGCAGATGCTGAGACACCGAGGAAATCAGCGACGACTTCCAAGACCTCGATATTCCGAACAACAGCCGCATCCTCATTGCGATTTCTATCGACGGTAAACTCCAGGTTCCCAAGATGGAGAATAGCTGCGATCAACTGACACGTCTGTGCAACGTGCCTCTTGGACATGCCGATGGTCTTGAGTGCAACCTTGAGCTGGTCAAATCGGAGAGCATCCTCATCACGAGCGACTGAATGACGAGCAGCAGAAGGCCACGTTGTCCTAGATAACGATAGGTAGTTTTTTCGAGGAGATGCAGATGTTGACGTTCCTCAGGAGAAGCACCAGCGAGGAGGTAATAGAAGATATGAAAATTGCGTTCTCCGGAAGGCACGGCCGAGACACGGTTGCGTTCGAGATAGTAGTCGAGAGTTTTGATGCCAGAAAGGCGTCCACGGTCGGTGAATTGTAGTTCGGTGTATTTCCCAAACCGTGAAGCATTAGGATTGAAGAGAGTCCGTGCATTTCCAAAGGATTCGATAACAAACTCGGCAGCCGGAACTTGGTAGCAAGCTTCGAACCCTTTTTGCCTGGATTACTGACGCTCAACTCGAGCAAAGTCTTGATTGCCAACCTCCGATTTTCTGATTTTCCACTGCCAGACTCTCCGCTAAAAAAAGAAACAAGGCCATATGAGACCGATGGCTGACAAAGCAGTGCACAGTGCTGGCGAAAAAACACACCTGAAGAGAATAGACTGGTCCTGGGTTGTTCTGCGCATGTGGTAGTACGAATTGTTGGCTAGCTGGAAGATGTGCGGTGGTAGAGTCTCCTTGTGTTCCGAGGTATCCCTGAATTGTGACGCATATTTGTGAAGGACAGAGTCGGCGTTTGTAGGCACGTATTTGTGGGGGTTAAGAGCAATGAGGGCAGCAGAGCCAATGCCTGTATAGATATTGTCCGCCATGAATCGTTCGCGGAGGCAGGCGACGATGAGGTCGTCAGAGACTTGGTTGAGTTGGGCGAGGTCGGTGGCAGCCTCGAGTCGTTGGTGTGGACTCATCGTTGCTGAGGACTGGCGGTTCATGGCGCCGCCAAGGGTGATAAAGGTAGCGTGGTCGCTGTTTGGAACGACGACGACGAAGAAGAAACTGAAGAGGGGTTGAGGTTGTCAAAGCGCCTGATGGGTTACCCTCGCCGTGGGAGCTGCGTCACGTGCATCGTCTATTAATAAATCTACTACAAACTATCTACCATACTCATTCAACGTCAAACACAAATCCTCTCCAGAAGACATACGACACAGAGCTACAGCTTCAGCTCGTACAGACTGATACATCTTTATCATCTCATGCACCTGCTGCCAACGTCCAGCCTCCCTTCCTTCGTGTGCAGTTACTTTTGTTAGGATGGGGAACAAATGGTCAATAAACCTAGCAAGTACAAGCGCATCTCGAACCTCCCACGGGTCATCAGAACTGGCAATAGACAGCTTCTCCAGAGGATGCCGCGACAATTTATCCTCCGGCATAGATATAATAATTGACGTGTCCAATGGTATCGTCAGATTTTTGAGGTCTGGGCATCTATCCGCAAGAATCCGAAGTGCGGCCACCGTTGGTCGTTGTGCGCCTGAAGACATGAATGGTAGATGGAGTGTAACAATGCCAGGCCACGCACGGGCCAACTCGGCAATATTTCCGTCCGACAATTCCATACTGTAACCATCGAGTTCCAGATGGGTTAACCGGGTAAGCGGAAGCAAAGGAGATATTGTGTCCATCGATATCACCGTAACAATGGCATCGTCAACTGTATCGGAATGTACCATCCGAACGTCAACCAAAGTATCCTTCCACCTTTTAACAATTGTTGTTAACAAATTCTTCCTATCCACAACTCCCTCTGTACCACTTTCAAACGCAATTGTTGATAATTGCGTTGTTCCAATTTGAAGAACCATACTCCTGACAAATGACAACGGCGCAATCAATTCCAAGGAATCAAGTTCTCGAAATCCAAATTCTCCATCACCGGCACTAGAAGAATCCACAAGAACGTCCGACTCTGTCACACTAACCAACCCCGTTCCTTCCAAGTCAAGTTGTAACCTCATCAACCCCGGTATGCTCCCAATACTCCTAATAAATTGTAAATCAACATGCAACCCCATACCCATAACAACCAAACTTCTCAAATACTTCAACCTCCCCAAATAACTCAATGTATCCCTCGTCAAGCCCTCTCCAGCCAAACTAACATATTCCAACCTAGCATCATCACAAAGAAGTGTATGCAAAAACGTTCCAACAAGTTTATCCTCCACCGCTGTGATCTTCTCGAATTCGATTGAATTTAATGATGGGGTTAGGAATAGACAGATACTTGAGATTAGAAAGTCGTCTTGGCTGATATGTGGACATCGGAGGTATCGTAGACATGGTAACAATGGTTCTCTTCGTAGTTGAGCCACACGAAAATAAACATGCATGGCTATATCCAAAGAATCTGGATCTCTTGTATATGAAAATGTCTTGACTCTTCTTGCGTATGAATCGAATCTTGACCAATCTTCATCCGTAATATGACCTCTAAGTACCTAATAAACCATCATGCACGGTCCATGGTTCAAAAAGTGACGATAATCAATACGAATAGCAAATAAACAGCACTCAACGTCAATACACTTTTCACATAAACAGAAGAAAAAGAAAAGACACGTACAAAAGTAGAATCACTTCGATAAAACGCAGGTAACAATTTAAACAAAGGAAACAACTTATCCAAACTCCGCCATAACCTATCCAAAGCTGGTTGTAGAAAACCTCTACACGTCAACGCAGCATTGAATAATACCTTCCTTCTTGGAACAATTTCATCCTGTTCCATCTCCCAAACGTAATCCACACTAAGATTTTCAAAGATTTCTTCGAGTATATCTGGATTACTGAGTACCAGAGCATGCGGATTTTGTAGTATTGGTATTCGCGTCATGTTTGCTGTTGGTTCTGAGGAGGATGAATCTGGGGTAGAGAGGGACATTATCATATCGTGTTCGTATCTTCTACATAGAGTATTGTTTTAGCTATTTGGTTTATGGTAGCATTGGATATGAACACTTACTTTGGTGGGTTGAAAGGCGTACTGGTGCAAGTGTTGTTAGTAGCGTCTAGTAGCATGGCGTATACCCTGGCAAATTCCCAACCGTAAGGGGTTGGATTACGGCATCACAACTTCCCATAAGTATAGTCGCCCATAACGTCATACGTAAGTTAAACAAGCGCGTCTTCGCCCGGCCAATCAATCCCACTTTATTTACCGAGAGTTCAATAAAAATAAAGAATTACAAACATGTAGTGTTAGCTGGTAGAAAACTCGACAAGAACTCTCCAAACATACTTTCAAATCGAGATTTTAAGTAGCATCATCTTCCGAATGTTCACCTACTTAGAACTCTATCATGTTCGTTTCTTCCTCAGACTGTCTCTTCGACTAACACTTCCTGTTTTTCACCCTATATATTGCTAGTGTTGTCTCCTCTCCCGCGTATCTCCAACCCTGTGGACTCCTCCCAGTAAGGCATATATATATATATATGTATAAACAGACCTCAGGCCCCCTCCACCATCATTACTTTCGAGTTCCTATTCATTGACGCCAGTAAAATCCGGGAATGAATATATTCAAAATACATTATGTACAATGGTGTACAAGACCTACATTGTTTGCCTCTATGCCAATGCCTCATACATGCACATATCTCTGTTCATGATTATGGTATATAGTACTATAATTGTATACATTGCATTGGGATACCTGTAAGGCATGACATATATGCGAAAGATCGGATCTTTCGTTCATTTTTCAAGGTAAAACAACAATAAAAAGAATATCTCCAGAGGCGTACCCTTCCCACCGTTAACATTTACTATGCAGTATGCACTACGGTCCCTTCATATGATCAAACCTCACAGACAGTAACCCTCTCTCATTAGCACTCTCCCATCCAATATCACCGTATATTGCTTTAATGTAGAGTAACCAAATATTCCAACTACTTCCTGTTCCTGTTGTCTGACTTGAGAAGACCTTAAACCTGTACACCTCAAACCCTCAAGGCCTCAAACTTCAACAAAATCAAGGTGCCTCAAGGTTAATTTCTTACCAATGGTCGTAATGCTACTAGTAGTATCACACCACTGGTTTGAAATCTGAAGCTGGATTATTATTTTTTCACTGGTGACCTGAACTGTCAACCCCTCAGATCTTCACTCTAATGGGGACTTTACTTTCGGTGTGAAGTGGCACGAGGGCGAAGGGTATGATACCTGTAACCTATTTAGTAGGTATGAAATTCCCCCCCCTTTTTTTTTTTTGAATCCCGGGTTCACCGTCCTGGGGGGTTGTTAATATGATCAGCTATGATCAGGATTTTACCATTATCCATAAATCCATTCCGAATATCCAATATTGTTGGAACCCCGTTCCGAATTTTTCATATTCAATTCTTCACCTATCTGAATTTACAATACAATTGAATGATGTGAATTTTTGGTTTATTTCTTAAAACATAAGTAGGATGATAGGATCACGGGTACTCTGCGCCAACGAGTTATGAGGATTTTGAAATAAATGAAAATTCTGTGTAAAAGAACGGGAGATTGACTCGTGGTAATCCATTGAAAAGTTTTGAGCAGTCAACTTTAAGTCCTGAGTAAAAACTTTAACTTGAAATCCTAACCTCAAGCCGAAGTCGACCAGTCTCAAATCTCAGGTCACGCTTGCAGATCTATTCAGTATTATAATAACATTGACACAGAGAAGCCTGTTGATACTTGTAGTCTTAGACGTCAAAGCTTCGGAACTTGTTTTTAAACGTTGCAATTCCTTTCGAACTCCAGAACTTTCAAACCACTACTTTCAGTCTACCCTTGCAACTTATCGTATATACGACCTCTCCGTTCTTAAGTACCTAACTTGAGTAAATCCCCTCCACCCTAATTCCGAGCACATATCACTACCACCGTTATCTACTCAGACCCGAAATTAAAATCACCAATACGTAGTAGTGGATTATTACCACCGAAGCTGAACTCGACTACACTATTCTTGAACTTTGTAAGTTCCCAAGAGAAAAATCTTTGACTACATACAGACTTTACATCACACGTTATTTTTGAATTTCTCTCGGTACAATCGCTTTCTTAGACTCCAAATAGCGAAAAAGCATTGATACAACATCTCATCTCATTCACTGCTTGGCACTACATGATACTAGTATTACTTATCACGCCACCCCGTCAGTTTAGGCTAGCACCACTCACTATCCACAATACGTCAAAACGCCCAGAGAGTCTTCATAGTCTCCAGGCTTTCAGGTCCCTAAATACAATCACAAAATCCCCTCTCCCCTTATAAATTATGGCTTCTATTGAACGTGACAAGCTAGGCCCAGGAACGCAAAACACAAAGCAATCTTAGACGAGATTCAGAAGATTCGGGCTACTTAGGTACATGTCTGGTGGCAGGAGAAGAAGAACCAGGGGATGAAGTCTAGAAGAACTCGGAACTTGAGAAGGAACTTGAGGAACCTCGACTAAAACTAGCCTATCGGATATCCCAATGGAAGAGAAGTTCTACTAAGAAGAAGGAGAAGAAGAAAAGGCGGAATCGCTAAACGGGATGCTTGGGGTAAACCCCCCTTCAACTATCAGTAAACAAGTGGGGACATAGACAAATAGTATTTAAGACACCATGTGGTCCAATGCGTTTGAATAAGAACGTGGAGATGGCATGGAAACCGTCAAAAGCGCATCAACTTTGTACACACGATCCCGGATTACTGTGCATTTTTGGTATTGGCATAGTTATGATTGATCTCTCTAAACTTTGAATCAATTAACATATACCAATAGGCGTTACGATCAGTGATCAGATATCAATCTATCATCATCATAATATATCATATCATATCATATCATATCATATCACTTGTCAATTGTCAGAAGCCTGCCAGTACTCTTTCTGTCCGTCTCAGGCTGTCAAGCCACTGTTCTATATCATTTATTAGGACATTCGTTTCTCTACCTTACCAATTTAACCCCGAGTGTGAATGTACTTATGTAGTAAAGCCGAGAATTTTACAATTTGAAGAAGAAAGTCTTAACGAAAATAGAAGTTCCGAACACCAAAAGCATAAGTTACTGATTTCCGATTTTTGCCCATTGCCCAAGTAGTTCTACCGAACATGTCTCTTTTATTATATGTCACAAGCACTTAGATTCGATTCAGACTAATTTAAAACCGCGGCTTTTTAAAAACGAAACATCATACATATTTTTATTTTGCTAAACGACTGTAATTCTATAGTATTACAAGTCACCTAAATGCACAGCGTATGTAGAATCTACAACTTTGATAATATTTCACACAAAGAGAGATAGAGGGTAGAGATATATAGACCAATATGTATATATAAAAAGGAAACGTAGGAGGACGGCGATACAACGTTTTGACAACGTTTATGATATATAAACAGAGGCAGAAAAATGAATGTGCTGCCACAAACAACGACCAAATATCCAAACAAAAAAAATGAAAATTCCTCAAAACACCGAGAACCAAAAAAACCACTCTCTAAGTGCTCTCCGCCACCTTCTTCTTAATAACATCCACAATACCTGGTTCAGCCACTGTACTCAAATCACCAAGTTGATCACCTTCTCCAGCAACAATCTTCCTCATAATTCTCCTCATAATCTTTCCAGATCTTGTCTTTGGAAGATCACTGACAATGTAAACCTTCTTGGGAGCAGCAAACGGTCCAATAACCTTCCTGACTTGAAGTACCAATTCTTTGACAAGTGAAGATTCATCGTTAACATCGTACTTGAATTCGGGTTTCAATGTCACGAAAGCATGTACGGCTTGACCTGTCAATTCATCTGCTGTTCCGATGACGGCTGTTTCTGCTACACCGGTGTGCATGATCAATGCAGATTCGATTTCGGCTGTTGATAGACGATGTCCTGAGACGTTGATAACATCTAATTGAAACAAAAATCGATTAGTGAATTGTGCGTAAGAAGTGGGAGAAAAATGAAACATACCATCAACACGACCTTTAATCCAGATGTAACCATGCTCATCACGAGCAGCACCATCACCAGTATAGAAGACACCAGGATAAGGAGCCATGTAGGTTTCGAGGTACCTCTTATGGTCTTGGTAGATGGTACGAGCGATTGAAGGCCAAGGAGTCTTGAGAACCAAAACACCTTCGACATTGTTTCCTGCCAATTCCTGTAATAAAAAATGGAATCAGCGATCTAACTCCGATAGAAGAAGATAAGACTAACCTCTCCAGTGACAGGATCCAAAATTGCAGGTTCAATACCGAAGAAAGGTACGGTAGCCGAACCCGGTTTAGTTTCAATGGCACCAGGGAAAGGAGTAACGACAATGGAACCGGTTTCAGTTTGCCAGAAGGTATCGACAATAGCACATTGGAATTTTCCAACATGTTCGTTATACCAATGCCAAGCTTCAGGATTAATGGGTTCACCAACACTTCCCAAAACCCTAAGAGTACTCAAATCGTGATTCTCAACGTGATGAGCACCAAGACGACGTAAGAGACGAATGGCGGTAGGGGCGGAGTAGAATTGTGTGAGTTTGTGCTTTTCGACGGTTTGCCAATAACGTGATGGGGTGGGGTATACGGGTGTTGATTCGAATACAGTTGTTGTTACACCATTGAGAAGCGGGCCATAGACGATGTAACTGGACGATAGCGAGTGTCAGTTCCCGTGAGTGAAAAGAGAGGAGTAAAAAGAAGAACATACGTGTGTCCAGTGATCCAACCAATGTCGGCCATGCAAGCGAAACGATCTTCAGGGTGAACATCGAATACATATTTGACGGTAAGTGCGGCGGAAAGGAGGTATCCACCAGTGGTGTGTACCACACCCTTTGGCTTTCCGGTCGATCCAGAGGTATAGAGAATGAAAAGGGGGTCTTCTGAGGACATGATTTCGGGAGGGCAGTAGCTGGGGACCTTGTCAACTTCCTCGTGCCACCACTTATCACGACCTTCAGTCCAAGGAACACTGTTACCTGTCCTCTTGAGAACAAGAACGTGCTCGACCAAGGGGCATTCTTTGAGAGCAGCATCGACGATAGCCTTGGTAGCGATGGATTTACCACCACGACGACCTTCATCGGAGGTAATGACAACACGGCACTGGCAATCTTGAACACGATCACGTAGGGATTCGGCGGAGAAACCGGCGAAGATGACAGAGTGGATAGCGCCGATACGAGCGCAAGCAAGGAAAGCCGCCACACCATGCCAAGTCATAGGAAGGTAGATGGAAACGGTATCACCCTTCTTGACACCGAAAGATTTGAGAACATTGGCGATACTGGAAACTTCACGTAGGAGTTCAGCGTAGGTGACTTCACGACCTTCACCTGGCTCATCTGCCTCGTAGATAATCGCGGCCTATTTTGGGATGTTGAATATTGATGAAGATCAAAAGATAAGAAGTTTTGACTGTACCTTGTCAGGATGTTTGAATGCCCAACGATCAACACAGTTGTAAGAGGCATTCAATCCACCTTCGGGGAACCAGGCGATGTCACCAGTGGTGAAACCACCGGATCTCACGGTCTGGAAAGGTCTGTCCCAGTAGAGGGTCTCCTTGGCCATCTATGGGAATGATGAGCAACGCAAAAAGTGATAAGATGTAAACAAGGGACGAACCTTAGCCCACCAAGCATCGGACTCATGACCGACGGTCTCAGCATGAGCAGCACGGTAAGCCTCGATATGAGGACCGACGTGAGGAGTCTTTAAACCTGCTGCGAGACGAGGAGCAATGGGGTGAGATTGAACGCCAATATGAGTGTCAGCCATGGTGAAGAGAAGAATGTGGGGAAAGAAATGTAGGTTAGAGTTGGTGATTTATCTATGATCTTGGGATAACTCCTGATTATGGCAATCTGCGGCTGTTGGATGAACCCCCTCGTTAGAACGGAGACAACGCGGTCCTTCGGAATTAAACCGGGGAGGAGACTAATCGAAAAGAGGCGGAACGGCTGACTCGGACCAGAGATCACCCACCACAGGGTAACTTATTAATAGTTAACCGCCAACCACACACCGAAGCCCGTGAGTAATCCTTCAGCCATATGTAATTTCACCAATGCCGTCCTACGGCACATGTCTTCTGCAATCCCCAGCCATGGGGAACATATCTCCTTGCGTTCTGTTCATTTCATGTCACGTGATCAATTGTACAAATACACTGCCGAATGTTAGTATGTTTGAATTCATCAAGTATGCGCCAGAACTCTTCTCCTTCAAAGCCGAAGCGAAACACTAAACGGAAGGCTGAGGACAAAGCCCTCGATAGCGATGCCTTGGACGACTCCGATTCCACTGGGACTCCTATGAAACCCACCAAGAAAAAGACTCGGCAATCCAGGAATGAAAAGTCGGAAGAAGAAGACGATCCAGAATTGTTGCAAGGCCAAGAGATCATCGGCAGAGTAGCAAAGGCCCCCACAACCGGTCGCGGTATGTCAAATGCCCCAGCCTCCCCAGGGCGAAATCAAACTCACTTCCCCATCCAGTACCCCCAGGTCAAATATCTCAGAACACTTTCGATTTCCTACAGAATCTCAAAGACCCTGCGTGTAATGATAGACAATGGTAAGACTACCCCTATCAATAAATTTTATTCTGACGCGTCAGTAGGTTTAAGCTCCACGGTTCGTGTTCATTACCCTGCGAACTTGCAATGGTCTAACCGTGCATCCTGACATCCTAACAAATTCTACTTTTCTTCGGGATCGGCGACGTTCTATCTATCAGAACCTGTTTATCGCTTAGCTGAGAAGGAGTGGAAGGATTTTATCGAAGCCTTGACTGATGTTTTGATTGAAGTAGATCCTGAGATTCCACCTCTACCTCCTAAAGACGTCATTCATCGAATATATCGTGACGTCCGTACTTCTCTTCTCGTCTTCTATCTTGATACTAAAATACACTTTACTCGCAGGTCAGATTCAGTAATGACAAAACTCCATACAAGAAGGGGTTTTCCGCAAGTTTTTCAAGAAGTGGCAGAAAAGGAATATTTGCAGGGTGTAAGAAAAATAAAAATGATCTTCCATCTTATTCTTAATTGCTGAAATGATACTATTTCAAATAGATCATATGTAAGTCAACAACAAACCTTATCTCAATATAAATGAAGTCAACTAACCTTTGACTTCGGCGTCGGCTATATTTAAACAGAGCCAGTAAGTACCGTCTATCATAGGCATACACACCCATACCCACGCGAACTTCTTTCCCGCTTTATGATCTTTCCCATTGTCTGTCGTGTTTGTGTTATATTGGTTGCTGATTAATATATTGTTGTGTAGTAAAACCAGGAAATGAAAGTCTGATAGCAGCCGGCGCTTGGTGTCCTGCAAAAAATGAATTGGATACAATAAGGTACGTATTACTTTTCTTGTCTTCTTTTCTGTTTATCTCGCTTGGCCTCTTTTCATTTCCTTCATTTGTTTTTGTCTTTACTTTTTTTTTTTTAAATGTGGAGGTGAGGGGTATGGTCTGGCAACTTCGTTACCCTAAAGCAGAAAACAGAAACCGATGCCCTATCAAGTTACATTCATTATCCACTCCCGTTCCCATCATACCAAGTTTTACTTTTTATCGAATGATCATAATGATCTCATTAATCTAATGGATACTCGTTTACTGATGCTCATTGCCCTATGCCCTATACACATTGATGGTATTTCGGCTTCGGGCATGTTTTGTTTTCTCGAGTCTTCAAACTCAAACTTGAAGTGATATTTATCGCTTCACTTTCTATATGTCAATCATTGAATGCATGGTGATATGTACTTTATGTGCTTGTCCTATGTTGCTTGCTAAATTGATGCGGAAACTTCTACCAAATATTTCAAAAGCGTTCTATCTTAATATTTACATTCCACATTTTTCGTATATTTGGAATTAACACTGATACTATTAACTTCTTTTTTTTTCCAACTCATTATGATAGAGCAAATATCAAACGTAATCCAAGAAGGCTCCGACAAATAATCTCATCTAAAGAATTCGAATCTTACTTTGGCGAAGCTAAACCACCACCTTCAAGTACTAAAGATAAGAATAGTAAAGACGAGTCTAAGGTTAAGGAGAGAAGAAATATATTTGGAATGGATGATGAATTGAAAACTGCACCTAAAGGCGTTGACAAAAATCATCCGTGAGCGTTAATGCCTTTTTGTCTTGTTTTTTTTTTCTAATTGTTTTTTTATATGTTGTTCCTTGGTCTTGGTCTTGGTCTCTCTCTTGGTATATTGCTATCGGTATCGGTGCGTTGGTATTGGTACTCGGTTCTCGTGGTGATGTTTCTTCAAATTTGAATCAACATCAACAACTTACAATTCTATGATCTCTACCCACTGAAAATTCCGAAACTTTCTCTGATTGGCGATTAACATTTTTTCTGATTCCTTTTTTGCGAATATCTGAAACTCGCGTTTGAACTTGGTGGTTTGCGATTTGTGCGCTTGGGAATTTGTTGATTGGTTGAATGGTTAATTTGATGATGGGATGTTGAATGTGGATATGGCGATGTGGATATGATTTTCACGGTCAATAGGATATTGATCTATTGAAATGTCGATCGTTTGCCGTCGTTCATCAGTAAGTTATCTTCTCTCATTCTTTTTAAACATGTTATTCGACTCTTCTCTTTTTTTCTTTGCTTCCTTGCTTTGACCTTGATATTAGTTTCGTTTTTGTTTTTGTTTTTGTTTTCCAGATGCAGGAAGAGTTTGAGGCTTGGATGTGGATTTTGATATACTCCACATTCAGCTCCGTACTCTGCACTCCTTTGTGCGTTCCTATATGCGTGTGTGTGTGTATATCGGTTTGTTTTAGGGGATTTTGGATAAGTCCATTGATGTTTCTTTATGAGGGGCTGGTTTTTTTTTCTATCATCGTTATTGCGAATTGATACTTTATGACATTGACTATTTACTGATACAATTTGGGTGAACGCAAAAACAGATTCTCAGATTCGGAAGTTCTAGATCCTGGTTTTAAACAAAGTGTAGCTATGGTTGTACGCGTTATGCAACCTTTTGTACATTGGTGAGTTTTAATCCTCTTCCTCCGTTTATTTCCTTCTTTTATTTGTTATTGGCTTTATTTTTGCTTGTGCTTGTGCCTTAACTTCATTGTACTTTTTTGTTCTGCGTTTCTGTATTTCTTGTTCCTTTCTTTTCGTCATTCGTATTCCTTTTTTTTTTTTCTTGGAAAAGTTGAAAGGAAATCCAAGCGCAATCCCTAATTTTTCGGCGTCATTCCAAATTCAATTCCAATTCCTATTCTCAAATTATCTTATGCCTCCGATTTCTGTTCCTGAAGAAGGAAAGAGACTTTCGGAACTCGGCTTCTGGATTCGGGGCCTGGAATCAGAAGTGTTTTAAAGATTAGCTTGGAAAAGGGGGGTTTCTCATTTCCATTGCTTCTTTCTATTCTCGTTCTCGTTCTCGTTTCCATTCTTGCCCCGTTTCCTTTCTCCTTCCCCTTTCTAGTTATTATTCCTATTCCCTTTTTTCGTGTTTTGATTTTTCCGTTATTGTTCTTGTTCTGGATGTTTTTACAAAAAGGAATAGCTTTTGAAAACAACCGAATAGAATAGAACTGATCATTTGACTGATAATGATTGATCATCTTAATCTTTTTTTCAATAGTTTAAATCATATGATGACTGTCCATGGTGGGGAAGATTCTGAATCTGAATCTGGGTCTGAATCTGAAACAGGAGGGGAAAATGGAGGTGGAGGTGGGGGCGGAGGTGGGGAAGATATTAATACCGATGCAGATGGGGAAGAGGAAGATGCGACGGAAGAAGAAGAAGAAGGGGAAGGTATGGAAGGGGAAAGTTAAAAATCATACAATAACAATGCTGTAATTGAAGGCGACCGGTGACTTGGTTGTATAATGGATTTAAGTTCGTGTATCGTGACTCCTAACTGAGTGCTGCGCATACATGTTCGGATGTTTTGGGGTATCGAGATGGGTTACCTTTTTTCATAGTTTACTGGGGTGATCCACTCAAAAGCTGAAATAGTGGGAAATGCTTTGTTTGAGAAGGGTGTAAAAATAAAGGAGAAGTTCGACCTTCGAGGGATGTGTACAATAGAAATACATGGATCATGTTGTGTTTCAACCCGTTATTTGTTGTAATTATGTTCTGATTCGATAGTCACAGAAGGGAGAATTGGGATCTACTAGGTACTATGTAGTCCAAGTTGCTACATATGAGACCCCACTTTTTCAATGCTCAACGTTCCACTACTGACGAATATCAACGATAAGACAGACATCGTAGTATATATATGATAGTTGTGCTTCATTTCCATAATGTAAATAGGACGAACTTCCCCTAGTATTCGATGATTCCGGATCAACGACCCAGGTCAACTGCAGGTCCCGACCTGGGAATTGCTCTTTTGCCCTAGCGTCGGCGTATTCCGACCAAACAATACACCCGTCGTCACGTTCGTCCAAACACATTTGAATATCTGTACTGTCCTCCTACATTTCATCACCAAAGTCGAGCCTTTCTGAACTGACAATGTAGAGGCCCTCGTCAGGAAATAAGTAAACCAAAGCCAAGACGTTTATGGTATTCCTGAACATTGGGTCTTCAAAGCAACGTTTCGGTGCAGTTTCAAATGGATGTTCAACTTCGATTTCGGAAGGAGCCGATGGTTTCAGGATAGCCTTTTCGTTGTCGTAAGAGAGATTATACGTCACAGAGACTCAATTTCCCTCGGTGACTTCGAGGACTTCGTGTTCAACATCACTAAAGAAGGCAATATATGCAATTGAAAGAGATTCTGCATTGGCGAGGAGAGCATTGGAATCGAAAACAAGATCTTTGGATTAGTGACGGAGGACAAGTTTGCCGCCCTTGTAATGACCGAGAGTGATGAGAGAGCCAAACATATTCTCTCCACGAGGAGTATCAACATGGGACTTGAAGAAAGAACCGTTTTCCTGTACATTATAGTGAGTTGTCTGATGAATCAAATACAACGCAATCTCACGTACCACAAACGTTCAATTTGTAAGGTTCGAAGCGGATACTATAACCCAGTCCTCCAAAAGGGAGTAGTCCACTAACAACTCTACTAACAAGAGGTGAAAGGTCAGGAATAATCGCCGTGGTACATCTTCCTGGCTTTGTGATAGGTTTCATCCAGAACGTCTTCCTGGTTCCTTGCGAATGTTGCGGGAAGACATGCATTGGTAAGATCTTCAACATCGACGGAGTCCTCCTGATCTGTCCCTAAGTTGATATAATTATGAAGGAGTAACAACAAGAGTAGTCAGCGAGGTTCTAGCTCGTAGGGCCTTAGGAATGATAAGGCGTATTTGCATCTTGCCGTTTGCAGAAAGAGAGCGCTCTGTGTCAAAAAGATTGTGTATACCACTAGCCCATGGCTGTTGAAGGAGAAAGGTAGTGTTTACAGTCATGGTGCAGTAGTAAAAGGGAACACAACGAAGAGGGGATTGGGATCGTAGCAAGGAATCCTTTCAAGTTTTATATGTACCAATGTATTACCTCAGGGATAATATGGGTGCCAATGGCCTGTAAGACAGGGACAAGTTTGAGTCAGTTGTCTGTTTTTGGTCAAGACTAGGGGAAGGTTGTCGTGTATCCAGCGCGTATCTCTATACTATCGTTACCTGGAAGTTCGAAATCACCAGAAGTTCGGGGCGTCACAAGGGTGACCGTGATAATTTCAACCTCCGCTTGACACTACCGCGTGCGGACGCTCAATGATACATGATGTGCAATCAATACCTCATCAATATTCAATGTCCGACATGGCAAGGCTTCGGCAGGTGTGACAACCCTTCCAAAAAATTTCTTCAAAATAACCACTTTTCTTCCCACATGAACAGTGTAAATAAGCATACAAGTTTTCAGGCGCAAACTTGCCCCGAGCGAGGAAAACGGGAATTCCGAGCTTGTGGTGATTCCGAACTTCTAAGTAGCGATAGTATCTGTTGTATATTACTCTCACCTGAGTCATTGAACATGACTGCTTGTACCCGTATTCCATGTATTATGTATTCTCACCTGATTAGCACCCCATGAGATTGAAATCGCAACCTGTTTGCCACACCTAGATGTGGCGTCCATCAACAATTATAAATTTTTTCTCACGGGGTCCATTGCCATTACGTGTGTTATTCACCCCACCCACCTACCTCGAAACATTCAACCTCAGAAACCCGATACGCCGACAATGCTTGGAAATCCTGATATATGGAGAGACATTCTGAGTCACTTCGAAATTAACTTCAAGACTGCTCACTCAGATGCGGCGGCTATGAGAATGACATGCTTCATGTATCATTGCTTTCTTCCGACTTCGTTGAGCTGGGTTTAGATGCACTGTGGAGGACCATCCACACGCTCCATCCGATTGTCAACATCTTAAATAATAGTGCTCCTAACAATGAAAGTATTCAACACCGACCTCCTGCTTGGGTTCGTCCATTAGGTTTCAATTCTTGTTCAAATATTGATGCAAGAACAGATATTACGTGGATCAATAGAAGAGCGCTCTATCCATCGCGCAAAGAGCTACCTGTCTCGCATTCGGCACTTCTACTTGCGCGTCGATGATGAAAATCCAGAGGAAATATCTTGGGATCTTCTTCTTGCTCGAATTTTGGGGAACAACATTTTTCTGTTACCAAATCTCAGAAAATTAGGCATCTGGGCCAGAGGGGATGTATTTAGACCCTGCTTGACCCAAATTGACCCAACTTTTACTTCACCTACTTTGGAGCACATATCATACAATGATATCTCTTCGCCCATTGTCACACATATCCAACATCTTTTCAAACTCCAATCATCGGTCAGCCTCACCTCTGTTACATTTCGTGGCTCTGTCCTCTCCGAAGGTCTTGCAAACGAACTTGTTGATGGTTTGAGCTGCCTCGAGAATTTGCAGGCGCTGGAAATGACCTTCTGTAGCCAGGCCCGTCGTTCAGTTTATCCTGTCAAGTATCTCCTCTCCCGGCTTCCTCGTCTCAAGTCCCTGTCGCTTGGTCTTGATATTTTCGCCCCATCAAACACAACAACATCTAACAACACGCCAAATTCTAACTCTAGCTTACAAGAACTCCGACTTCACGGTTCATATAATGCTATATCTTGCCTTCTGAACCAGCTCGCCGCCGCCAATCTTACCACACTTACCCTCTCTATACAAAGATTATCTAAAGGAAACTCCTGCCAATCACTGATGGATCAGGCTTCACTAGCCTTTCCATCCACAAAATCGCTATCCCTCCATTGTGTCGAACCTTCCAGCCGTCTAGCCTACGAACATCTATCTGCTTTTTTGGCTCATAAACACTTGACGTCTTTCTCCATGTTTTCCGTCCCACATTCATTTACTACGAATGATTTCTCCAATTTTACAGTGTCTTGGCCATTCCTAGAGACATTTGAACTATGTTCCCAACTCTCAAGAAACACTTTCCCCCTGCGAACTCTTATCGACTTCTCAGCACTGCGATACTTACGTCAACTAACACTTCCGCTAGATTTGCAGAAAGATTCCCTATCTACCTCAACCATCGAGAATACACAGTTAAATCAAATAAATAACATGTTAGCGGCTACATCTTTATCTGAGTCAAGGTCTCTAGGATAGCGCTTGAACGTCAGGAGCCGGTTCTGTAACAATAAAATATGGTGGAGTGATTGTTTTGAGTAATAGCTGGGGTTCTTCGAGGGAAGCATTCGATATTTTAAGAACACTGTCGTCGTCGACGTGATGATGCTTGATGTGGTCAGTTCATCTAATCACACATCCAACAACAGATGATACAAAAACTGTTTATATGCTATGTGGTAATACCAAACACATCCAAAAACGCATATCAGTGGTAATACTACAGTTTATTTCTACTTTCCTATATATTCACAATTCATGTCCCACGAGCCACGATCATAGCGCTGGACGATGACAATCTACTAAGTGTTGTAAATTATTAACGACTCTACTATGTTCCTTGTCATCCGAATTCGTTTCAATTGAATGAAGCAATGGAAACAATTGAACAAGAGAATACGCCAAAACAGCTTCATCTTTACAACTTGGTGATTTGGAAAAATCCGGAATAGTGAATATTCGTAATGGACATGGTCGCCGTCTCGTATTATTCAGATTGATTCTCACATTACCACCCTTGACTTTGGTGAGTAATGTAGCTAGATTTGCGAGATTTAGTGGAAGTGATAGTCGATACAAGTGTGGAAGAGTTGAGAAGTTGATAAGTATATCAGGAGAGAAGAAATTTGATTCTCCATAATACCCTTTATCATATATCTCGAACGTCTCCAAATTGCTCCAAGCCGTGATGAACCTGGCAAGGTCATTTGTGATAAATGAACAACTGCAATGGGGAGGTATGGAAAAAGAGGTTAAATCCAAATTCAAAAAGCCTGAGATTTCATAGGAAGTCAAATAATCCCACCCCAACGGAGATTTGATAGTCAACGATTTTGTTGATGGGAATTTTGATGATACATGACGAAGGAAACGAGGATTTCCACCGGTGAGATCGATGTCACACAAAGTCAGAGTTGTACAGGTTGTAAGCCTGTTAAGGAATTCATGGATCCCAGTGTGATCGCCTGTAATCTGAAGTTCCTGCAGTTTAGCGAGAGTGAAATCACAAGGGTACAGGGGACCGAAGAGGTATGACCCTGAGAATATATCCAAGTTCATTGTGAGGGATGTCAGGTCGCGAAGTTGTGGGAAGAGACAACTGGGGGAACCATAATATTCCCAATTGATCATACTGACAATGACTAGGCTTTGAAGATTTTTGAAGTAAGTCAGAACATGAAAAAGATCTTGAGGCCTGGTGGATCTTCTGTTATCACCACAATATGTGATAGAGGTGAGGTTGACTAGGGGATGAGTGTTACAATAATTCAGATGCTGTATGGCAAAGAGTGGTAAAGTATCTGAAGAACCACTATAGCTGACGTGTTTCAGTCCTGGGGACATGAAGGTGGAATTAATATAATCCCAACTACTAGTCCTCCAGTTTTCGTCGACGTTAAAATATACGTTCGTGAGATTTGGTAATAGATACGTCCCATTTGCTAGCGTGCTAGGAAGATGGTGGGATAATGAGATCATGTCATTGAAATTCGTTTCCGTGGTTTTAAATTGAAAGCATTTGATACGAGATAAGTATCTTTTTGCAACATTGCGATGATCGATAGGCGGCCTGTGTAATACCTAGTACAACATGTCCAAGGACATTAGGCTCCGCATTACATACATGATAAATCTAACCAACACGATTGTTATGCACATCATATGATCCTCGAAGATATTTCCTCCTTTGAGTCGCACTCTTTAGAATCTTGACGATCGGTTCAAGTGTTTCCATATTTTTCCAAAGCGCATCCAAGCCCAACTCCACATAATCGGAGGAGATCAACGATAGATACAATGGTCCTCCTGTTGATGATTTCGTCATCGGTAAGTTCGCGAACTAGTTAGGCCAATGCTGTAGTCGATTTCGAGGTGACTGAGGATCTTTCTCCATATATCAGGATTTCTTAGATTTTTTGTAGGAGTGTATATCAGGACTTTTGTGTTGGAGAAGTTTTTAAGTGGTGATGGAGCAAGAGAAAGGGGGAGTTGGGTAAAGCAAAAAAAAGTGTTGCCTCCGTGACTGTAGCAATATTTTACTAAGTATATACATATTTCGGGCTAAGTTTTGCACCAGACCTTCAATCGATCGTATGACGCCATTTTTTGCTACCATACATGGTGCGAGCTATGAAAAATCGCAAAAAATGGACCAAATGACTAAGATTTGGAGTGCGAAAGCAAACTGCAGCCAATGCTTGATCAAAGGTACTAACCATATGTTTTACCTATATCTCCGTGTGAATCTCCATGTGAAAAAGATGTCATAAAAATTCTCAGTTTTCAATCTCATATTTGAATTTTTTGACGTCGCCTTTTGAGACTCGGGAAGTTCTTCAATGGAATATCATTATATCAATATCTTCAGCCTCACAAGTACAACAGAAAACGGTATCACTTTCTCTCTGAAGAAGAAGCCTCTAGTGTCAGACAGTCACTTGGTGCATGGCACGAGTCACGACGGAACCAAATGAGAGGCCTTGCACTTTGCGGGTACACGCGGGATTAGAATTATTGACCAGTTTTGGGATGCAGTTTTTTTTTTGGATGTGTACATACACAGTTCCTTCCAGACCCAGGTATTGGCCGCTAGGGTGGAGTCCGCTATATATATCTTAATTACCGTGAATCGTGATGACGTAGTTTTCCTATTTTAAGATATTCTGCGAGAGAAAGAAAGAGAGAAATAAGGATTCCGTATGAGGACTTTTTTTTTTAGAGAGAGTGTGTATGTAAGACTGAGAGTTGAAAAGGTATATAAAGTAAGTCTCAAGTAAGACGTTTTTTTTTCTTATTCTTTTCTTCTTTCTCACTCCCCTCCCGCCCCCTTTTCCTTCCACCTAACTCATACTACAAGTGTCCCTACTACTATCAGAGATCGTTGTACGTTCATCACACACACACTCACATATACATATACACATACACAGCACGCATATAACTGATTTATCTTCTAAAGGTTCTTAAGAAAAGAATAAATATGGTGTTCAGTATCAATTTCGATGGTAAATTCTTGATTTTCTTCTTCTTCCTTGGTTTACCTTACCTGCATGCATATATGCTACGAAAATTCTGATATAATCTCTCTTTCTCTTTCTTTTTATTGTTATTATTATTATAGAGAAGTGTATAGTTATATCGGGTGGTAATCGTGGAATTGGTTATGCGTTTACGAGGGCTGTAGCTGGTGCTGGTGCAAATGTTGCTGTTCTTTACAGGTAAAAAAAAAATCAAATTCGATCTAAAGAAAAAAAGGGTTGAGTTAACTGAACCCCTTATTATTTAGGAGTTCAGCTAATGCGGAAGAAGTTGTTAGAGAGGTTGGGAAGGAATTTGGTGTGAAGACTAAGGTTTGTTCTTTTTTGCGTTTTTTCTTCTTTTTTTGTCATCTATATATGCGCATTTATTTTACACTTTTTTTTTTTCGCTGTGAGGCTATTTTACTCACCCGATGGATTTTTTTAGGCGTATAAATGCGATGTTGCGGATACGGAATTGGTTAAGAAGACTATGAAACAGATTGATCAAGAGTTGGGACCTATAGCTGGTCTTATTGCCGTATGTCGTTAATTATCGTTTTTATTTGTGGGTAAAGGAATTGATGGACGATATAGAATGCGGGAGTGTCGGTTGTCAAACCCGCTTTGGAAATGACTCATGCAGATTTCAAGTATGTGTATGATGTTAATGTGTTTGGAGTTTTCAATACCTGCCGTGCAGTTGCCCAGTACGCGTTTTCGTGTTGGAGTTGCGTTCCGACATTGATTCTTTTGTAGGCTTTGGATTGAGAGAAAGCAAAAGGGGTCTATTGTTATCACTTCGTCTATGAGTTCGCAGATCATCAATCAAATGGGGATGAACTCGTCGTTGACGCAGGTGTTCTATAACTCGTCCAAGGCTGCGGCGTCCAATTTGGCTAAAGGATTGGCGGCTGAATGGGCCAAGCATGGGATTCGAGTCAATGTTGTTTCGCCCGGATACGGTATGGCTTTTAGGAAAGCGAGAGCGTATGGTTGTTGATCCTGTTTGATAGTGAACACTGATCAGACTACTCATATGGACAAGAAGATTCGGGATTTCCAAGCTCAAGGTCTTCCCCTTGGTCGATTCGCAGAGGTGAGATTTGTGTTTTTGATGATTAATTGTTTCTGACTTGTGGTTAGCCTGAGGAGATGACTGGACAGGCTATTTTGTTGTTGTCTGACCATGGGTCGTACATGACTGGCGGCGAGTACTTTGTTGATGGTGGACAGCTTATTTGGTAGAGAGTCAGGATAAGAACGAAGTTTCATTGTAATAGTACAGATATGGATTTGTTTCGTGACATAGCCTTGCGTTTGCGTTCTCGTGCGCCTGGTCTGTTCTTCTTTAGTAGTTTGATGCGGTTTTGCCTTTTTGGATAAGATATTAGACAGCCGATGTAGGCCAAGGGTCAGTCTCACCCTGTAGTTTTGTGCAGCGGTGGTTAGAAGTGCGGGGAGGAAAACGAATACAAGGCCGAGGAGAGTAAAGAAAATACAGTGCATAAGCAGATAGAGTTGTTGAATGAATGAGCCATGGCGTAGGGCGTAGAGGATGTGCAGCTGTGTTGCCATGTGGAGGGAGGAGTGGAGTGACCAGTTGTGACGTGTGACGAAATGAGAAATCACATTTGTCTTGATTGAGTTTTGCTATTGAACTTGCCAGCTGGCGCATTAACTCCTCACTCTCCTTTATTCCACTTGTCTGCTTCTCTTGGTGAGCGTTTATATTAACATTAATTGCTGTTTCAGCTGTGACACGTACCAACGTTTAGTGTGTTCTTTGTGACGCTATAAAGGTCAAGCGCAGAAGACATGAGTTCAAACACGAACGTTCATTTGCATAAACGAAAGTCATCCAGAGACGATTCAGATATCTCTATTCACACAGGTTCCGACACCAATACCAACACCAATTCTCACTCTCCCCACCACAACGACATGAAGAATGGTAATAGTGGTGATGAAGATGATGATGTTAATGTAGGAGTGGAAGTAGAAGTGGTTTCAGGTGTTAATGTTCAACGTCAACCTTTGGTTTTGACTAGTCCTCCTCCTGTTCCTGTTCTTGCTAGTGCTCCGCTTATCAACTCCAACTCTAACGCCAACGTCAACAGTATGCAACAACAACAACAGGGGTTAGGAATGGGTATGGGACGACATGAACATGGTCATGGTCATACACGTAGTTCTTCCATTTCAGGATTTTCGTATCCTCATCAACCACAATCTGCTGGTCCTTATCAAACTTCATTTGGAGGTGGAACTGGAGGTCCTTCTACTTCTCAAGGTCGATTGAGTGCTGGGTATGGTGGACATGGACCAGCTTCTGCTTCACCTTATAGAAGTACGTTTGGTGGTGCTAGTGGTGGTTTGGGTAGTGGTTTAGGTGGAGGATTAAGTGGAGGTCATTCAAGGCATAGATCGGTTTCAGCACAATTTGCACCTTCTCAACCTTCTCCTCTTTCTTCAAGTTTTGGTTCTGGTTATTCGAATGGTCAAAGATATGGTCATACGTTGTCACCCGGTTATGGGGGTCAAGGATTAGGAACGCCAACTTCAAATTCAGTACCAAGTTTCGTTGGACCTGGTTTAGGACAATTTGCACCTCCTCCTTTGATTACTAGTTCGAAATCACTTCCTCTTGATTCTACTTCTACTTCTACTTCCAATTCGTCCTCTTCAAATCCCAACGCTAATGGAGAAACGATATATACGAATGGAACAGGAACTACATTTTCATTAACCGATCCTCCAAAACTAAACCAAAACCAAAACCAGAATCATAATAGAAGACATTCAAGATTACATTCTAGGAATTTATCTATATTTTTTCCTAGACCTGGTAGTTTACCAGCTTCTTCAATTGCTGAAGACGGTTCTCAAGAACTTGAATTAGGAGGGGATATTGAAGCGCCCGTTAGCGATATACCTAGTGCTGGATCTAGTGTTCAATTTCCTAGTCGAGGAGGGATACCACATACACCACTTGGTGTTGGATTTACTTTTGGTGGTAGTGGTGGTGGTGGTAGGAATCAAACTCAAAGTGGACCTATACCTCCTTCAATGAATGGTAGTAGTGGTGATTTTGATTCTTCTGGAAATTTGATCTCTCCTGGACTTACAAGTGCGAATTCTATTTCAGGAGGTGGAGGGAGTATGTCTGCGAAATCGAGAAGAGGACATCATCATAAACATTCAATGTCTCATTCATTTTTTTCTTTTCTTGAACCTGGATCTACTTCTGTTTCTTTGAATGGTCATGCCAATGCCAATGGTATTGGTAATGGCGGTGGTAATGGTAATGGAAGAAGGGAAGAAGAAGATTTACATACTACACCTACACCCATACCTATTTCACCTTGGACACCGGGTTTTGGACCTGATCTTAAATCATCATCATCATCATCGATACAATCAACATTTCCAATAACACCATCTCATTCTCCATCTTCATTCTCATCCCACTCTCATTTCGAATCTTCGGCTAATGGAAGAGGAGGAATAGGAATAGGAAAAGCAAAATTAATTACTTTGATTCAATTTTTATTAGGTGCTTGGTTATGGATTGCTGGACAAAGAATTGGTTCGTTGAGTTGTACTGGGATTGGATATTGGATTGTGTTTGATTCGTTTGGTGTTTATGTTGGTAAGGTTTTACCTTTTAGTTTGAGTAATAAAGGAGGTGTTAGGAGGGGATATGGGTGAGTTTATTATTGTTATTGTTATTGTTATTGTTGTTGTTGTTGTTTTCTGGTTCGCTGTGTTCCTTTGGTCCTCCGTTTTCTGTTGTTTTTCCTTCGAGTTATCGAGGACGAGTTTACTAACCCCACGCGTGTCTTTTTTTTTTTGTGAATTAGAAATGCGAGGATAGTAACAGTTGCAATGTTTGCTCAAGCTGTTTATTTGATGTTTGCTTCGGTTTATGTGTGTAAGGAAACTATTGAACATGTTTTACTTACTACTGGAGGTGATGGTGAGAGTCATCATCATCATATTGGTGAAGATGATGATTTTATTGGGTTAGTTTTTTTTTTTTTTTTTTTATCTATCTAACGATTTTTAAAAAATAAATTTTTTTTGTTATAGAATCGAGTTTCCGCCACTTATGACGCTCGTTACATTTTTTTCGGTTATGATTACTGCTTTGATGTTTGATAATCATTCGAAAATAGTTGACGGTATGTTTTCTTTCTTCTTTCCTTTCCTTCATTAAAACAAACAAACTAACCTCATCCAAAAAATTAGTAACAGGAAACTACATACCTTCATTAACAACAATAATTCAATCCTTAACAATTCGTCAATCTCGACATACACGTCAAGCTAGTTTTTCTGCTTCTCTTCGTAGTGGTGGTTTTGGTAGTGGTAGTGGTGGTAGTGGGATTGGTAGTGGGATTGGGATTGGGAATAGAGGGAATAGTGTTTGGGAAAAGTTGATTGAGAATCCGTATGTTTTTTGTCCTTTGAGTTTTTGTTTTGGGATTTTGGTTATTGCTTGGGGTCCTGTGCCTATGTACGTGTTTTTTCTTCTTTTATTCCTTCATTCATCTTCCTTCTTCCAAAACTTCCAAAACTCCAAAATGCTCCTTTCTTCATCTCTCCCCACAATCCTTTCACTTTTCTTCCAACATCCATTTTTAAAAAACAAAGAATCCAAACTTCAAACACTAACGATTTCACTTCCTTACCTGATATTAGAACCCAACATAGATCTGCGGATCTTTTATTAGCTTCGATAATTGCATTGACGACGTTTAAAGTATCGTATGAAGCTTGTTTGGTTTTAGGTACTGTTTTGTTACAGACTGCTCCGAAGAGAGGGTTAGGGAGTGGGAAGATGGAAGCGTTTTTGAGGGTTATGCGTGAAGTGAGTTTTAATTTATTTATTTTTATTTGTGTCCTGGATTGTTTTTTTTTTCGACTTCATTGATTAAAAAAGAAGAATATGAAATACTGATGTACTCTTACCTCATAACAATAGGTCGAAAGACATCCAAATGTAGTTCACCTACCAGCTCCTCACTTTTGGCAATTAACACCAGCTTCTACTACTCCTTCATATTCATCACCACCACCATCATCATCATCGTCTTCAACTTCAACTTCATTTGAAAAAGATAATATGAATGGAGGAGAGGAAGGACAAGAAGAAAAATTAGTGGTTACGTTGACTATTCATGTTCGTGAAGATTTAGGTGATGATGAGATTTTGATGTTGACGAAATGGACTTGGGAAAGATGTGTACGTGCTTTGAGTGGTGTTGGATATTCTGGTGGTAGTGCTACTAATAATACTACTACTACGGGAATGGGAATGGGGATGATGAAGGGTGTGGAGGTTAGTGTTGGTGTTGTTAAAGGTTGAATCTAAATGAAGGAGATGGTTGGATGGTAGTGGAGGTTGGTGATATGATGGATAAATGGTTACCTATTTTTTTTTTCGAAACCAAAAGATATGCGAAACTCGACTACTCTCGTTTTTTTTATTTTGTTTTTATATTTAACTTTCTTTTGTGTTTTTTTTTATATATTTGATATATTATTGTTATCCTCCGTCTTTTTTCAGGTTTTTTTTTTCTCCCAAGTTCTTTTTTGGTTTTGGTTTTGGTTTTGATTTTGGTTTTCGGGTTCTGTTTTTTTTTCTCGGCCCTTGGTTTTTTTTGTTCAAGTTGAACTCGGTTCGAGGTTGGATGAAAGTCTTAAATCTATGGTAGTAAAAGGAAAAATGGCAATGCAATATATCAAAATAGGTTTCTGCGTTTAACGGTTTACTGTAGTGCTTTCCGGGTAAAGCACATGATCGGTTTCCCCTCTCCGTGTCCGGAATGTTGGATTGTAATATGCCGTCATGGTTGACTGGATGTCTACGGCAGCATCAAAACTCCCAACATGGCAAGGTGGGTCACTGATCGTAGTGGGGACTAGGAAGGAGTCTGACCAATCTCCTCTGAAAAAAAGTGTCATTTTTAATTATTTTTTAATTATTTTTAAAACCTATTTTTTTTTGCCTACCCCTCACAGTCCACAGCCCCTCATAGTCCATAGTTTTGGATGTCCACCGAGAGGTATGGCATATGAGGGGTTCTACTGTAGTACTTAATTCTATATTTATGCAAGCTTCCTCAACGGCTTATTCCGTGATAGATGGCAAACCACAGATCAATCCTCCTCCTCCTCCTCCTCCTCCTCCTCCGCTGCCACTTTGACTTCTCTAACACAAAAGTTCTGATATACACTCCTCCAAGAAATGCTAGGAAATGCCGATATCTGGAAAGAGATTCTCAGTCACCTAGAAATTAACTACAGTATTGGCCTAACCAATCGCGAACTTACCGATGACGAAATCCTCAACAGGAGGACCATCTTTCATATATCATTGCTCTCTTCCGATTACTTAGAGTTGGGCTTGGATGTGCTTTGGAAAAATATGGAAACCCTTGAACCGATCGTCAAGATTCTAAATGGGAGCACAACTCCAGGGAGGGAATGTCATCGAGACTCAGATCTGGATCTAGATCGTACTAGATGGGTAGGTTTATGTTAGATTGATCATGCATATACCACTGCAGAACCTAACGTCCTTGTACATGCTGTACTAGGTATTATACAGATCTGCCGAACCAGATGGTATTGATCTGGCAAAAAGATACCTATCCCGTATCAAATGCTTCCAGTTCAAAACCTTGACCCTTAATGAGAAGAATTTCAATGACATGGTCTCATTATGCCACCTTATTTCTGGAATACTGGCAAATGGGACGTATCTACTACCACATCTCACAAAAGTGTATTTCAATGTTGACGAAAACTACAGCACTAGCCGTTGGCATTATATTCCTTCCATCTTCATATCACCAGCACTGAAACACGTCATCTACAGTGGTTCTTCAGAGGCTTTACCACTCTTTGCCACACACCATCTTAATATTTGCACCCTTCATCCCCTAGTCGACCTCACCTCCATTACCTATTGTGGCACGGAAGACGTACCAGTCCGAGTTGAAGCTCTTATTCATGGTCTGACTTACTTCAAAAATCTCCAACGCCTAGTTATTGTTGGCTGGTTTGATTTACAATACCACCACATTGCAGCTTATCACCTCTCACTGCGACTTGGCAGCCTGACATCTCTCACGCTGGACCTGCAAAAATATGGACTGTTGTTTATCCCGGGTGATCGGCTGTTCTCTCGCGTTTTCGCTTTCCCTAAGCTGCAGGAACTTCGGATCACAGGCGGGTACGAAGGGATCCGTGAGTTTTTTAACAAGCTCACAACTTGTATGGCTCTCAGATTGTGTAACATCGAATTGGCCGGTCATGGTGGACAACCTCCTGGTTTTCTTTACCAGGTGTCATCTGTATTCCCATCAATGAAATCACTGATCATTAAATGCCCATTGGGGTGGGATCCTTTGATTTCCATGGACTTCTCAGGATTTTTGAATTTAACCACTTTTTCCATATCCCCCAAGTGCCATTATTCATTTACCACGAATGACCTCACCAAATTCATTGCGGCTTGGCCCAATTTGGAGACATTCGAGATATATGACAAAGGGCATTATGGAAAACCAAATTTCTTCTCTCCTGATATACTTATCAACTTCTCAACTCTTCCACGCTTGTATCGACTATCACTTCCACTAGATTTCGCAAATCTAGCTACGTCGATCACCAAAATCAAAGGTGACAACATGGAGGTGAATCGGAATAATGCGAGATGTCCATTACGGATATTCACTATTTCGGATTTTGTCAAACCACCTGAAAAACTTCGAGACAAGATTGTTTTGGTGAATTATCTTCTACAATTATTTCCATTTATTTATTCGATTAGAACGAATTCGAATAATGGGGAATATTGTGATGTTGTTAATGATTTACAGGACTTAGTTTCTTTTCGTCGTGTCTAAGGTCATGACTTGTGACTCATGAACGGGAGTGTAGGAATAAATTGTAGTAATATTGCGTTTTCGGATGTGCTTGGTATCATACCATATAAACATTTTTTGTATCATCTGTTGTTGGTTGTGTGATTAGTAGTTGTAACTCTTTGTTGGGCATCCCATAGCAGGCACAGACTCTCTAGAGTCTGGAAACGTGAAACTTAACCAATATACTTCAGCGTCATTCGATAGTATAGTGATGGAACACGGGAGAGCAAGGTCGGAAATCCACGCTACAAGTCCCAACTCAATTTCAAAGCCAAAAGTGTGTATCCAAATTACCAGAGTCAAGTAAAAAGATTGTCATAAGTATGTACATAGCCAACTGTCTTTTGTTTGATTGTGGATGTAATTATAAGGCCTTCCTTACAACAGACAGCAGTGACAGCTCTTACATCTATCATGTACATTGTAGCTAGAGTATAGGTATTTAAGTACACTAGAGAGAGTGGGTAATCGTTAACAATCCCAACGACGACATCAATCTCGTGTCTATCACGACCTATCCTCGAGTCCTAGTAAGTTGCTCTTTCAACCAATCCATGTTTAGTTTCCATTCAACTAATACCGATCCATAACTCAAACCTGCCCGATCACCCGATTCGCGACAATGAAATGACAGGATATTCGGAAAAGATTATGATGCAGCTAATAGAAGGAGTGATTTGGAAAAATCGACTCGTAATGTGGGGTGGATCATCACCTGGGGGTTGCGGTAATTGTTGTTGTTGTTGTTGTTGTAAACTTTGTCCTTGTCCTAGTGGTAGGTGTTCAAGTCATTGAACCCGAGTAGGATTACGTTCCCAATCCCTCTGAACTTGCAACCCATCCAATGTCTTTCTTTCAAACTCCCTGTCCCAATCTTCCAACGATACGTCTGGATTTCTGGCCCTCCATTCGTCAAACCTATTAACCAATGCTGGTTTAATACTACCCAAATCATCCAATATCAACTGTCCATCCTACAACAACGTAAACACTAACATTTCAACATTTCAACCGAACATATACAACACATTAAAAAAGGACACACCAAACTCAAGTTCCTCCTTTGTCCTTCGGTAAGATTACTCGTGTAATCTTTATGAGTAGGTACCTTTTCCAAAACCAAAGTAGCAGCTCTTGCAAATCTGACAAAAGCAGTTTCCAAGTCACCCTCCTCTAACGATACATTTCCAGCTTCTCGTAATCTATCAGCTGTCTTGATATCATTTTTAAGCTCCATTTGAGGATCATAGATATCTGTTAATGCTTCGTTTGTGAGTTCTGTTATGGAATGTGGTCTTCTGAAGTTGGAAGTCATTGTGTCTTGTAAAGGCTTACTGTGTGAAAAGGATGACTCGAGAATGCCTAAGTGAGTTATACTTGGTTGTTACTACGGTGATATATGAACTATCAATTTAGGGAACTATCATGATGATCATTCGGAATATGAGCGGTTGTTCTTTATCCTGAAACGGGTGATAGTATATATTTTGGACCTCAGGTTCACATGTACCAGCATTTGGAGATCTACTAAGTACAGCAATGAAATATTGTGACTAACGGTTTTCAATTTTTTAATTTTTCATAAGTATCATTTGGCATAACTTGTACTAACTTGTACTAACTTGCAATAATGAAAATCGAAAATCAAATTACAGAAGGATAGAACCCGGAATTTGAAAAAAGTCAAAAGCGAGAAGGTCAACGGAACGAAAACAAAGGAAATCGATAGAGAAACAAAGAACGAGTGGTATCAATACCGTACAGTATGTAATTTACATAGTACAAATTACCTGGAAACCTGGAATTCTCGAAAACAAAAAAGCAGCATAGTAAATGATCAAAAAGCAATTAAGTAAGAAAATGTCGAAAGGCAAAGATAGCGTACTAGAATTAAAAGGTTGCATAAATGGAAAAGTTCGGAACCAAAAGCGAAAAACGAAAGTGAAAAAAGATCAAAGCAAAAACAAAAAGTTTTTAAAAAAAGAAAGAGGAAAGAAGTACAAAAGGATTAGAATGGGTAGGATCCGGATCTCTCCTCTGCCTCGTTTTAGTTCTGGTTCTCGAAATAGGATTTACTGGACGAGTAGTAGCATGGGGAAATGATGTCGGATATCCACTTTCTGAACTAGAACTTCCAGAGCCATAAGTATGTCCATGCCTAGAGCCAAGAGGAAGAGGGCGAGGTTGAGGAGAAGTTGATTTGGATGTTGATGTGGAATGGGAATGAGAATGAGAATGAGAATTAGAAGGTGAAGGAGATAACCCATGTCCATGTACACGTCTTGCATAACTATCCATTCTTCTTCGTTTAATTTGTTCTTTTCGTTTTCGTTCCCGTTCGAGATCAAGGTCGAGACCGAGGTTGACATTGATATCTTGAGTACCATCGGATTGGGTTATTATTGGATCTACGTCATACTCACGCTTTGACTTCGAATTTGACTTTAACTTTGATTTGTTCCAAGTTTGGGTTCGGGTAATAGCCGGCGTAGAAGTCAGACCAGAGTTGGGGCCGTTGGGGTTGGAGATAGTACTACTGTGGGTAGTGGATCGTCGAATACTATAACTCAACCACTTTTTAATGGCTCCTCCTCCTCCTCTTTCTCCTCCGGAAAGTCCTGTACGAGTCCCACCAGAGCTAGAGTTGAAGTTGTCAGCAGGGAAATCAGACCAACGCCAGGTTGGTTCTGGTTTGGCTTTAGCTTTGGCATTGGATTTGGATTTTAAATGATTGTCACTGTCGGCAGTATGAGGTGGTGGCCAAGGTGATTGAGGTGACCAGTATCCTTGTTGGTGTTGGTGTTGGTGTTTTTGATGAAGTTTGCCGATGAAATGAAATAGTTTTGGAATTTGTATATGAATTCGAAATAGTTTTGGTTTTGGTTTGCGTTGTGAGTTATAATTGTGATGAGTATTATTATCGAGTTCAGTTTGTTCGAAGGGTTGAAGAATTAGAGGTTGAGGATGGGAAGTTGGCCTTGATATTGGTATTTGAATCGGTGTCAGTCGTAGACCAGGACGTGACGGCGGTGTGCTTGAATAATTAGGCGACTACTCAACTCGCTTAGTATACATAGACATACGAACAAGAAGGAACAGACCTCGTTTGCATTTGCGTATATGTAACTTGCAGCCCCGCTGTAAGGATGGCTCATCGTCGAGAAAGACGACAGAACGCGAGAAGCGAAAACAATTAGGGGCTTCAGGGTGAGAATACAATGACATACACAGCCCATATACCACGTGACCACGACCAATTTAACTCAGCCATGAAGCGCCCTTCGCTACGACGTGTATAATGACTTCGAGACCACATTCCATAACAGAACTCGCAAACGAAGCATTAACAGATATTTATGATCCTCAAGTAGAACTCAGAAAACATATCAAGACCGCTGATAGGCTCCGAAAAGCTGGAAATGCATCGCTACAAGAGGGCGATTTGGAAACTGCTTTTGTCAGATTTGCAAGAGCTGCTACTTTGGTTTTGGAAAAGGTACCTACTCATAAAGATTACACGAGTAATCTTACCGAAGAGCAAAGGAGGAACTTGGGTTTGGTGTGTCACTTTTTAATGTGTTGTATATGTTTAGCCGAAATGTTGAAATGTTAGTGTTTACGTTGTTGTAGAATGGACAGTTGATATTGGATGATTTGGGTGGTATTAAACCAGCGTTGGTTAATAGGTTTGATGAATGGAGGGCCAGGCATCCAGACATATCGTTGGAAGACTGGGACAAGGAGTTTGAAGAACAAAGATTGGTTGTGGAAAGGGCGATGGAAGAAGATAGGAGACGAAAAGCTGCTACCCAGCAACAGCAACAACAAGACCGTCCGACTCCAGTATACAAGTCACCTGTCCCAGATTACTCCTTCTCGAAACACGGATCACAGAATACAATCGTAGTAATGCCAGACGCACAGAAGAGAAGAATGGAACAAGAAGCAATTCAACAACGGCAACAACAATCCGAAGCTGAAGAGCGTATAATTCGTCAGGCCATTGCGGCTAATAATGCCACTAAATCAAGATCATCACTCTCTGCTGGTTCATCGGTCTCATCCATTTATGCACCAACTCAAGCAACAACTGCAGCTACTACTCCTGCATCATCATTTTATGATTCTTCATCCATATCCGTTCCTATTCCATCGGGATCAATATCGGTAACGCTAATTCCTGATTCTCAACCTGCTCTTCATCCTCTTCATTTTGACGTAAATAGAACTCCCATAAGGACCACTGCTGGACCCACGTAAGTCTTTCACTTCTACTTCTACTTGACCCACATTAATTCAACGAATGAAAAAAAAACAGGTATCAAGTACCTTCACCATCGCCTACTGAAGGTTCTTCTTCTTTTCCTGTAATGTCACCTCACCAACAGCGACAAGGATATTACCCAAGTGTAGAATCAATGTTTTCTTCTATGACTTTGAATGGTTATGGCCAACATCCACATTCACAAACGTATCCGCAACTTCAACCTCAACCTCAACCTCAACCTCAACCTCTGCAATATACCAACATAGCCACCCCGAGTACGAATAACACGCCTACATCATGGGCAACACCAGATTCCATACGTCCAACCGCTACTAGAAATTTCTATGAAATCGGTAATAATGGCAGTGGTAGTTGGGGACATATCAATAAGGAACGAGAACCACGAAATCCTTCAAAATATGATATTCCTCCTCCACCTGCTTTACCACCACAACAAAACAAATCCCAATTACCTCCACCAGGTCAACAACCACGTCGGCATCAACATCCAACTCCTTCTCCACCAGCACCTCCATTACAAGCGGCAGTTACAGCAGCAGCATATCGTCATCAAGCTTCCTCTCCTCGTCCCAATCTCCAATATGGAGGAGGTAAAAAATTGAAAAGAGTTGTTTTACCTAGAGAATGTTTACCTAGGTTTTTGGATATTGCGAAAGTGAATACGGCTTGTAATAAAGAGACTTGTGGGATGCTGTTGGGAAGGGAAGTTCAAGTAGATCGAGATCGAGATAGACGAGGTGATAACAATAAGAAAAGAGCTGGGGTGGAAACGGGAATAGGAGGTGCTGGTACTACTGGTGGAAATACGGAGTATATTGTTACTACGTTGTTGGTACCAAAACAGAAGGGTACTAGTGATACTTGTGTTATGCTTGAAGAGGAATTGGTTATGGGTTTTACGGAGGAGAAGAGGTTGATTACTTTGGGTTGGGTGAGCTTTTTCTTTTTCTTTTTCTGCTCCTAAACGTGAAACACCAATTACTATATATAGATTCATACGCATCCTTCACAAAGTTGTTTCATGTCTTCAGTCGATCTACATACCCATTCTGCTTTTCAACGAATGTTACCTGAATCATTTGCTGTTGTATGTGCTCCTCAATCAAAACCAAAGTACGTCTACTTTCTTCCTCTCTCTATCTCGTTTCGTTTTTAATTATTAACAAATATTGTAGTTTCGGAATATTCAGATTGACAGATCCACCGGGTTTACAAGCTATATTAGAATGTCAAGAAAAAGAATCATTTCATCCTCATCCTGATATTCCTATATACACTGTACGTCCTTTATTTATTTTATTTTCCTTACTTTTTCTTTTGTCCCTTTTGTTTTCATCTACTACTACTGACAAAAATACTAACTCGTATGTAGGATGCAGATAAAGGACATATAGTAATGCACGATTATCCACTCGAAATCGTTGATTTACGATGACAACAATTTTATGGAAATGCCGACATACCAATATACCAGCATATCACTTACTTGCATTTGCGACTCGCTATGTGTCAAAGTGACGAAAGGAAGGGAAGGGAGAAAATGGATGAAACATTGTAAATGTGATCATCACAGTGTGGAGATTTGAATTTTGGGTTGGATCGTTGGAGTGGATTTGTATTATTTGGAGTTATTGATAGGATGTTATGGATATCGATGGTCGATGGGTCGATGATTAATGCAGATGGTTGAATGTCATTGAAAGGTTGACATGGAAGGATCTTGTTTTCTTGCATTGTTTGTGTTTTTTTTTTTGTCATCTGTAATAATACCAATCAATGGTTTGGAGAGAGGAGAGAGCAAGACGGAAAGGAAAATGTTTTTGAATGCAAGAAAAAATCCAATAAGATAAAAGCCAATGAGACAAGAATCGCAATATGACGTTCCTCGACTATCCGGACACAGGAAGTGGAGTTTCTCAGATTACGACACTGGTATGATTTAATATGAGGTACTTATTTAACCGTTACCACGAGGTTCTACCTCAGTGTCATTATTGTCAACCCTTTCTCCTGTTAACCACCATCAGTTCAACTCTCTACCTGCTATATTAGATGCCTCCTTATCTTCTCAGCCGGGAACGTAACACGCGATGGATAGGACCATTCCCAGTCAACGTGTTTATGAAGACTTTTTTTCTCTGAGTGACGACTCCCGGAGACCATCCCCGGTTTCCTCTCAAGTGGCATCGGTAATCAAGTCAAAGAAAGAGTTCGTGCTCAAGCTGGTAAGCTTTAACATTTTGTTATGTTTACTAATAATATTCCCTTGTTCTTATTTTCCTTCAGTTTTCACTACCTAAGGGTATTCAAAAGTGACATATTACTGGTAATTTTCATCTTTACATCGTAACTAATCCAGCTTTTCATCTTCTATTGAATCATGTTGGTGCTCCGTTAAACTTGAATCATGGTATCCGGCCAACCCTCCAAGTCAATATTAATATCCTCCTGGCCACATGGTGAAGGTGAAAATGTCGGCTTCTTTGGGTCGTGTTGGCGTTCCGCGGGCCAATTTTCCTCTTTAAGCGCGTCTTCGAACGCCGTTCTGAATGCCGTATGATCCCTAACCACGAAACAGGAGGGAGTAACACGAGTGTTAATGGGAATGTCCCTCTGGTTCATTTCCGCCCACGTCACACCCGGTATTCTGACCAACGAGGCAAATGCGGGCGGATTTTGACGCTATAAGATGTAGAATGCAAGTTTGGATTGTAGAAATGCAAAGAGATCTGTTAAGGGCTTGTTTCCAGTGAATATAAATTGACTGTCTTGCCGCCACAATAGGTTTGAGCTAGTACCACTAAGAGCATCTGTTTTTGGACCACCACCATAGTAGTAACATTTATCAGGGTCTCCGAAGATATATCGAGCCTCATTAAATATCCAGGAAAATATTCTTTGCTCTCGGTTGTGAGCAAGGTACTGAGATCCAATGTAGAGTAAAACCCAAAAGAATTAACTGCTAGTTGCTGTTGTAATACTGACATAAATGCCCAAGTCCCCTTATAAAAGAAGTATTTGAACCCATGAAAATTGGTGAACAATATATTGCCTTATGCGGCCTTACAATTCTTGGTGCCAAACCTTTCAGTTTTGGTTTAAGGCTCTTCTTGGTTGTATCTTTTGCGAATTCCCAATCAAGTAGGACCCCACATTCTTCTCCATCTACATCGATGATTACAATATTGGAACTGCTTATATCTCGATGAAGTATTCCGCAATCTTCATATGCTCTTTGATGAGCTAAGTCACGATCATGGATGAGAATCCGTTGAAATAGACGAAAGAATATACCCAATTCACCTTCTAGAGCATCAGAAAGAACACGAAAAAATCCCTTTGGTGTCTTAAATGTCTTCAGCGGTCGACTATCAATATATTCCAATAAAATTCGGTAATGTTGGCGAGGGATTAATTCGGAGTTCAGTTGATCATGGATTGACTTCCAACCCGCACTTGTATATTCACAAGATTTTGTCTTACGATGAGGACCAATTACATTCCCTCCCATGACAGTACGTGAGACATGAGCTACACCAGAAGCCTGTATCTTCAACAATACCTCTTCCTCTCGCTCCATTTCGTAGATTTCGGCACGCCAACCATCCTTCATGAAATACATCTTCTCTTCTTTAGGATTGTATACAGGAAATGTACTACTTCCGCGATTAGCAAGTTGGGCATCAGGATCGAATTTTGTCTCATTCCGATTTTAATTGTTGATACACCTTGCACAAGGATCACGAAGTTACTACATGAAAGAGACGGGAGCGCGCACAGTGTGGTACAAGTAATAATACGAGAAGGTGAGAGAAGCGGGAAGAGAACAATGGGGTAAAAGATGGGGAGGGACCGATCTTATATACCTTTCAATGTTAGTATTTTTAACTTGTTATATGTAGTATGTGTATCTCACCTACCAGCATACAACGTGTAACGAACTCATATGATAATACAAACACATATTTGTCCAGCTGTATCAGTATTACTATCCGAAAATATTATTCTATCTCCACAGGAAAAATAAAATAAAATCAAGGTGGATCAAATCAGATTAAAGAATCTATTCAAAAAAAACGTTGAAGAAATCAGAGATTGGAATTTGGAAAAAATAATGAATTTCTTTTTTACTTAAACGCCACCGCCACTCTTCTCAACGGGAATCTTTCCTTTTCCTCTAGCAGCCGATGAACCATTAGAAGAAGGGGAATCCACAACTTCCTTCAAAATCCCACAAACTTCCAAGAACTCTTCCCAACCCAAATCAACACTCTCCCTGAACCCAGCTTCTTCCAAAACATACTCAAGTTCCTTTTTCGTAACTTGTTCATAATAAGCAGGCCCATATTCCGGTAACGATTTCAAGGTTGACAAGATTTCCGAAGTCTTAATTTTTATTTCTTGTTCTTCCGAAGTAATGATGGCATCAGAGGATTGGTTAGTAAAAGCGTTCAACAAAACCGAAACTTCTCCAGCTTCAAATCTCGATCTACCACCTTGAACACCATTCTCCTTCTTATCCTTCTTACCCAATCCAACCAAACCACCAATACCACCACCTACAACTTTCAAATCATCCAAAACCTTCCACCAACCCCGTTCAATTCTTTCCCTATATCCTCTAACAATCAATTTCTTTTCAATACCTTTCAAACCCTCGTTACCGAGATATCCAGGATCCAAACCCATACTACCGATTAAAAATTCAACTGCATCTTTGATTTGTTTTTTACGTTCGGCACGAGTCCAGTTCAATTCTTCTGTCATTATGTCGATTACACGAGGGAGGGCTTGGAGGGCCGAGTGAGCGTTTAGGAATGAGAGACGTGTACGACGGGATAGGACATCAATAGCTGTTTGTGCGTATTCATGTTTTGTGGCGTATTTGACTTCCGCTTCGATGACTAGGGGACGAGAAAGAAAGAGGGTTAGTTTTTGTTTCTGTTTGAAACGAGAGAGATTAAATAAGGTAACTTACATGGGTAAGATGGGTCTAATCGTTTACCGTGAACGGGCCAAGCTTTACCTGTAGCTTCTGCAAGAGAACAAACAGTCCAAGCTCTGTCACCATAGTTATCCGAAAGATGTTTCGCAACATCCGTTTCCAATCCATACTATCACAAGTATATACATCAGTCTCCGATTCCAAAAGACGAAGAAGGGAAAGAAGAAAAGAAAAACTCACAGATTGAGTTAAACCAATGAACATATTCCTACTCCAACCATCACTTCCTACCAATCTCAACTTTTCCGTAACACAGCCGTTAGTCTTAACTCTCTTCTCCAAGTTAAAGACTTCAACAGCTTTATCAACTCCCTCTTCTGCCATTTTCCTATATGTAGTCCATTTTCCACCAGCAATTGTCAAAAGTCCACTATCACTAACATGTACCATATGATTCCTAACCAAACCTTCCGTAGAACCAGTATCATCAGGATTCCTAACAAGTGGTCTTAAACCACTCCAAGCGCTCAAAACATCACCTCTACGAACTTTAATATCAGGACTTAAATAAGTCCTTACTTCTTCTAATACCCAACGAATGTCGTCTTCGGCTGCTGAAGGATTACGTTCTACTGATGCTGGTGAATCGGTTGTTCCGGCGATAGTGTTGCCTTGCCATGGTAAGAAGAAGATTACTCGTCCATCGGATGTTGCGGGATCCAAGAGACCCATTTTACGTGGGGAGTAATAGTTGGGTAAAGTGATATGGATACCAGATGATGGTTGGACAATGGGAGTATGAGAGGGATTGTCGAGTTTCAAGAGTGTATCGGTGAATGGTCCTGTTGCATTAATGATACCCTAAACCAATAAGAAAGAAATTTAATCATTGTGGGTTATTTTTTGTTGGGTGGTGGAAATACGTACCCTTGCTCGAACATTAATTTCACATCCAGTTAATGTGTCCTTTACTTTTGCACCTGTAAGTTTACCATTATCACTTTTATGTAAAGAAGTGACTTCGCAATAATTGGCGACTGTAGCTCCGAGTTTGACAGCACTCATGATAAGCGCAATGTTCATCCTAGAATCATTATGTTGTCCTAAAACCAATGATCGTTAACTCGTCTCCCCGTAGAAAAAATTAGAAGAAATACTAACCATCGTAATAAACCACAGCTCCAACTAAACCCTGGCTTTTCAACATAGGAAAAGTTTCCAAAGCCTGACCTTTACTCATCAAATAACTCGATTCCATATTTTCCTTCCCAGCTAGGATATCATACATTTTGCAACCAGCCCAATAATAAGGTACCTGCCAGTATTTATAAACTGGAAGCATGATGGGTAACATGTTCGAAAGATATGGTGCCGTTTGCAAGAAGATTCGACGTTCGTGTAAAGCCTCTTTAACCAGAGCATATTGATCGTAATCTAATTCAAATACTGCTTTTTGGAGATACCGAACGCCTCCGTGAACCAGTTTTGTTGATTTTGATGATGTTCCTATGTTTTCATTTTTTAATTAGTTGGCGATTTTCTTTTCTGAAAGAAATAGAATGATGACAAACCGGAACCAAAATCATCACGTTCAACTAAAGCAACACGTAACCCTCTACTGACAGCATCAACAGCAACGCCAGCACCAGTAGCGCCACCTCCCACAATCAATAAATCATAAATATCCTCTTCAACATCTTCAACCTTTGCAGTTGGATTTGATTTCTCTCCCGAGCTACGCAGTCTGTCCAACATTTCCTGCCGTGAAGGAGGTGTCCATGGTGGAGGAGGTCTTCTAGTTTCCTTTGTGCTTGAGGGATATATAGGTCCAGAATTGAGATACCAGTAGAATGTGCCGGTTGCGACTAATGAACCTCCTGTCGCATAAGCTAATGATCGTCTTGAGAATAGACGGCGGAGAATTGCCATAGTATCCTTTCCCTAGACCTCCCCCAGGTGAAGCGGTGTGTTGGTAGATAGGGATGTAGGAGAAAGAAGGAAAGGAATAAAGTCAATGACGATTTGTTGATGTTGATGCCACGAACGAAACGAACGTGTGCCATGTGCCGAATCCGAATAAGAACCCTATGGAAACCCGCACCGCATGCCTATTAGAGGAATTAGAACTCTGTGAGTGTGGATAAAAAGAAGAAAGGACCGGAATTTTATGTTCCGACCATATAACCCTCATTTTGAGTGTATACCGTGATCCATTGAACCTGAGTGGAGAGGCGGCCCGGTATAACCGGTTGTGATGACGGCCCGCCCGTGATGATGTCGTTAGTCCGCCTTCGGTCGGATATTTGAGACCGATTTAGAAAAAACGCGCCTGCGCCCTAGGTTCCGCAAATCGCTGTAAGTACAATAAAATCATATTCTGTGTCACAGGCCACCTGCCACACCCCCTACACGCAAACCACACGCCGCAATTGGTTTATGATATACACGTGCAGGTCCGATTTCCTTACACTGCACATTCTTTCAACTAAGTTACCTCAGTCGGATTTGCCTTAACAATTTTCTATCTCTTTCTCACTGAACACACTAGCGGACGAGCCTAAGTAGACATGCGTTGGATAGGACCATTTCCAATCCTCGACTTCACAAAGACCTTCCTTCCTCAACATGCTGATGACCGTGATTACACCAAACCACCCCCGTTAACCCTGGGCGTGTCCACCCCAGGACTAGCAATGAAGAACGATCTCACCTCCAAGCTCGTAAGTGACATGTTTATCTATCTTTATTGCCCATGTTATAATTAGGATATCTACTAGGTCGAAATCTTGACTGCACAGGAAGGACCTTTCGGTGGAAGGTTCACCGTCATTGGCGAACCGCATGATGAAGATTCTTGTGAAGACGATGAACGCATATCTAGACCCGATCTTTCGATAGTCGAAAATCATACTCCCTCATCCCCAATAGACCCTGGCATCTCTACCTTCTCTTACATCCTCCCTTTTGTAATCACAATGCATAAGGACCCCTTTGACGATTATTTCTCTGAAGAGAATTACTCTGAAGAAAATCCCTGTGACAATAGCGATCTCGATCAAGAGAAGTCCCTCATTGTTCAAGACAGACTCGACTCCGTGTTATCAGAAGTGTTCGCAACGAGCTGCAGAACGCACACCTTTTGTGTTTTAATGAATACACATGGTGTAGCTCGACTTCTACGTGCAGACAGGTCAGGTCTCATTGTTAGTGACGCTTTTAACTATCACTCGAAGCCTGAAATACTCTGGAACTTCGTAGCAGACTTTTCCATGCTATCAAACTCGGATAAAGGCATTGACGAGACTGTGCATATTATCGATGATCCCAAACTGTGTAAAACCGTCTATGAGAGGTTGGCAGCTTTGGAATTTGAAGAATCCGATACTCAAGATAAGTATATATTCTTGGAACTTGATATCCTTGACGTGAATGGGAACCATCATGGTCTTATCACAATGAGTCCTAGTGTAGGGTATGAAGCTCTGACTTGGGATGGTAGTGGAGGTGTGACACTGCCTGTCTATGACCCTGTTAAGGAAACAGTGTACTTCTTGAAAGAAGGCTGGAGATCAGAAATCTATGGGATAGAAAGAGAGGACGAAATACTTTTGGAGCTACTAGATGCCGGTGTTTCCCATGTACCACACTTTGTTATGGGTGGTGACTTGAGTGGTCCTAATCGTTCTACAAGATCGTATGAATACGAGTCAGCAGAGTGGAGGTGCTTTTCTAGTCGTGATTCTTGCGATGGATTGGTTCCTCGCCAGCATTATCGAATTATGATGGAATACATTAATTGCCGACCACTGAAAGAATTTAAGACGGCAAAAGGTCTCATTCGTGTTCTTCTTGACGCTTTGGAAGGTGGGGTCTTAATTTCTTGTAGAATATAGCTACTAAAAGCAGTATATCCAGCTCATCGCCAAGCATACGAACAATGCGGAATTTTACATCGCGACATAAGTAATACCAATATTGTGATCATTGACGTTGAGGGAGAAGAACGTGGGGTCCTGGTCGACTGGGAGTTTGCAACTCACTATAAGAACAAGAGTATCAAGCCACTGCTCAGCTATCCTGTCGTAGTCGTAAGTGAAGTTTGAGACGTAGTGCATGCAGGAATTCTAACATATATTCTTCCGCTCCATAGGGAACATGGAACTTTATCTCAAATCGCCTGCTACTTACAGCAGGAACACACACCGTATTAAACAAACTTCAAGATGATTTTGAATCATTCTCCTGGCTTCTTTTCTATATTGGAATCCGGTACCTTCCTCACAACATCCCACTCTCCGATGTGGAAAGGATCATGCACTCAGTATTCTACAGCGTGGACCAGAACCCGTCTTTCAAAGGAGTCGCTGGTGGTGGTATAGGAAAGCAGCTATTTATACTCCAGAATCGTGGCATCACTAAACCAAAGCCACGATTCATGTTCACTGAGAATGGGCCATTCACGGATCTGTTTTACAAGTTCTTACATGAAGTCCGAGGGTATTTCTGCTTGCTTTGTGATCCAAAGAAGTTCCAGGAACACTGGGGTTGTAAGATTGGACTGGACTTGGAATCATCCAAGGAGGCAAAAAAGAAAGGGATTATTCCGGATGGTCTCGCATTCTCTAACCATGAAGCCATTATAACTATGTTTGAAGATGCTTTAGCAGCAGACTGGACTAAGGAGGCATCGATGACAGATATGCGAGGTTTTAGAGATGGAGTGGTAGTCCCCTACGGTTGTAAAGATTTTGATTAACTCTTACTATGACAAGGACTATTTATATGTTCTTGAATCTTTGAATGTGTCTGATTCCTTGGTGGAGTCCGCCTAGTAAACTCTCTCCCCTTAGCTAGAACTGTAAAGGTAGTAAAGTTGCAATTGTCTTCATTGAAAGTTCATATGAGAGGAGTGCCCGGTGGCATATTACACAAAGTTCTCCTCACTTTCCACGTTGTAATCCGCTTACAATTCCCTTTCAGATTTCATCATTTTTCCATGACATCAAAACTGATGATGAAGCGAGAATATCCAGTCAATTCTTAACCTAGATAACATAAGTCAAGATCTGGAATCACTAGAGAAACAATAATCATGACTTCATATTCATAATCAAATAATACTTCCTATATTCCAACTACAAAAGGTCTACAACAAGGCATACATTATAGTATAGGTGAGATTGTGTTGCCTCGTTTCCATAATGTATTTAAGTCATTGATCCAGAGAGGCTTGATACTTTAGGATCAACAACCCAAGTCAAATCCAAAATTCTACCATCCTTCGAGTTTCTGTCGGCGTCGTCGCCCTCCTCGTCCATGTCATCATCATCCTCACCGTCATTATCCTCGTTATCCATATCAATATCGCCATATGACTGGGAGGCAGTGGGACCACGTCCTTCCTTCCAGACAATACACTTCTTAGGACACTTCCCTAAACACAACTCTAATTCACTCTTTTCATTCTGTTGGTTGCCAAAGTTAAGTCGTCGTGGGGTAACAATGTACAACGAACCACCTTGATACCTATTACTGTCAGGTTCGTATACAAAGTTCACCGTGACTCGTAACCCAAGTTTGACGAATATCCGAGCAATATTTGCATCTACTCCTTTCAAGAATGAAAGTCGACGAGAAATACCTTCCCGTTCTTCATCCCAATTCTCTTCTCCTTTATCTACGATGTTTGCACTTCCTGGATAAGAGTGTTGCAAACCAAACCCAAGACGTTTATGCTTTTTTCCTAAATGCACGGTTTCCCAAGCAATACTTGAGTATTGCCTCGAAAGGATGTTCAACCTCTACTATGGCAGACGCCAGAGGTTTTGGAATGGATTTTTCGTCGTCAAAGTAGAGGTTGTAAGTGATGGAAACACGATATCCTTCAGTGACTTTGAGAACCTCGTGTTCAACATCACCGAAGAAAGCTACATATGCGAGATTCAGCGTTGGCGAGGAGGGCGTTTGAATCAAAACATAATTCTTTATCAGCTTTACGAAGCATAATCTCTCCACCGTTGTGTTGGCCGAGGGGTAAGATGATGACGAGGGAACCAATCATTTTTTTCGTCTCGGGGGTATCGACGTGAGATTTGAAAAAGGAGTCCTTTCCTGTACAATTTTTTGAGTAGATAACTTTGACTGATGAAAAGGAAACATACCATAGACGTTTAGCTTGTAAGGTTCAAATTGGATGCCTTGGCGTAGACTATCAAAAGGGAATAGCCCAGAGACCAGCTTGCTGACAAGTTGGTTGTTAGATTCTGGGTGGAAAGGCCATGAAAAGTCGCCATAGTCCATTTTTCCTGCTTTACGATACGTTTCATCCAAAACATCTTCCTGGTTTCTACCAAAAGTTGCAGGCAGACAAGCGCTGGCTAAGTCTGAAACATTGGTAGCATTCGTATCCCCTGCACCTAGTTCAATCCGACTAGACGAGCACAGTCAATTGTAGAGATTAAGCACCATTTTGAATGTGAGAGAACATACTTGTAGGAACCATCTTGGCGTTTGTAGAACAAAAACCTTTCTGCGTTAGAGAGTTTGTGTACACCAGTTGTCCATGGTTGCTGTAGTCGACCCTGTAGTAGGGTCGTGAGGCGTAGAAGTTGAACGGCTTCGGCGTCGGTTGTCATGATGAAGAAGTTGGGAGTTGAACCGTATTTATATGCCACGAGACTCCTCAAGATGCCTGACCGTACCCACCAATTACACAGTGGTTATCATCTAGCTACGTCACTAACGTACATAAAATGAAGCCTTCAGACAACCTGAAGGTAGGGATAATTTGAGTCACTGCGATGAGTCACTCAGTTTCTTGATTGGCGCTACGTTGCGGCCCCGACCGCATATTCCTCTTTTCTCCGTGGCGAAAATGTACCGCACGAGCTGCATATATTCACATAAAATAAATGATTCAGGTCAGGACTACAAAGCTCTGAATGAGTCGGAACGCCACTGGGTCTAATGATGCGCATTACCAAACCGAGACGATTTACATAGCACCGTATACCTGTATATTACTATACCACTGCCTCCTCATTTTCAATTCATCTTCTCGAACAATTTCCTTCGTGTTGGCATCTAGTATAGCTTTCGATTGAACATGGCAGTCGATGAAATTGCTCTTCTTCGCGAATCTATAAACGCCCAAGGCACGCCCCAACAACCATGGACAAGTGGCGTCCACAAACTGTCTGACGCAGAACGCTTTCTCTTCTATAAACGCCAGGATGGTTCATACAAGTAAGCCTAGTAATTACCCTGATGCTGCTAGTCTTTTTTAACCACCATTAGTCGCCTAGAGCTAGGCATGAACGTGCAAGCTGATATTGGAGATTTGGTAAACGTGTGTTTACCTGCAACTTTTGGAAGGAACAACGAAGACGTTCTGAATGAAAACTATCGCAAGGCAGGAAAGATGGATTATGGAGACTTTTCATGGCCTCAACCCAGAATCACGTGGTCAACTCATTAACAAATTCAATCAGCGGGCTATTCCCTTTCGAATGCCTTGAGCATGGTCTTTGCTTCAAAACTTATAGACTCAGGGTTTATGGTACGTGTGTAGTGTTTTTATTGGAGTGACTGAGTGACTTTTTGCTCGTAGATTACATGGGGTAAAGAGATTAAGTCCACTGGTTACCGATCTTTTTGACGCTCACCGCATAGACGAGTACTCTGACATTGAAGATTTGGCAAAGGCGTACTAACACTCTTCTTATTTATGGGACGTGTAAATTATTCACTTCCTTTGTCATAATAATTGATGATACTACACATCAGCACTTCTCAGCACTACTGAGCACCTTTCGTGGTTATCAGCAATTGAATTCGTACAACATTTACGAATTGCACACTTTTTTCATACCAAACATCCCAAAGCATCAAAATAGTACAAAATACATTACAATAAGAGGGGCATATAGGCAAATAAATATACGTATGGGATACCAGCTCCTCTTTTACAATTCCGTAGATAAAAAAAAACCCAGCTTAATCTTGAATATGATTCGCATTTTGACAACTCAATTTGGCAAATAGATCCTTCAAGGATCCTAGAATTTTAGAAAGGCTGCCTTGTTTCGATCTAGACGAGGCGGCAACTGGAGGTTTCTGTGAGGATGTAGAAGATGACGACGAAGAGGATGACGAAGAAGAAGATAATGGTAAAGGTGGTTGAATAGCTTGTTGTGGTTCTGACGTGTCTTCTGGTGCTTCCTCGTTTACCGGGGGGTGTGTCGATTTGGTAATGGTAATGGTAGGTAATGGTGCAATGGTAACTGTCTTGTTGGTAACCTGCTCCATATCCTCGACCTCCTTTCCTTTCCCTTTGGCTTGTTTCTGCTCCACATTAAGTACATTCGCCGGGACAGTTTCAGTGTTCTCGTCATTCTCTTTGGTTTTGACACTTGCTTCTTCTTTTGATTTTCCCTTTCCTTTTCCTTTCCTTCGTCCAAGCACCTTTAATAACCCAACCTTTCCAGCTACAGTCTTCAATTTACTCTTACCCTTCTCACTTTTCTTTTCTACCACCACATCAACACCATCGATTCCACCTTCACTTTTCACTTTCTTCTCATCTCCACTTCCATTCAACTTCGCATCTCTAGCTACTCCTTCAACTTCCTTGCCTGATTTCACCACCCTTCAGTTTTATCTTTACCACCACCAACACCTTCATCCGAGCTCGTTGAATCCAAAAGTTGAATCATAGAAGGACTAGTAATCATTTCATAATCACCATGTCCATCCCAAGATGATCCAGGTGAACTCTTTATAACAGGTAAAGAACTAATCGATTGCCAAGCTGAATTTGACGTTGTTAAAAGTTGTGGGTATCTAGTATATACTACACCAATCTAAGAAATACCAAAAGTAGTCAGTCAAGTTTTTTTAAGTGAAGCGTACAAAAAAAAAACTTACGGTGGTGTAATAATCTAAATAACCTCCTTTAATTTTACTCCATCTTGAAAATTGTTCGATATCTCCTTTTTGTATAATTTGAATTTGGGTTTGGTTCGTTTGTTGTTGTTGTTGTTGTTGTTGTTGTGTAGAGGTTGACGAAGAAGGTAAAAGAGTAGAATCAGGAGACATTAACTCTTCTTCAAGCCATTCCCACCAACTTGTTAATTCTAACATTGCGCGTGAAAATTGTGTTAGGAGGTTTAGATTTGCTACTAGTGAGGTTCCGACTTCTTTCAATGAGATTTGACGGATGGCAGCTATAAATGAAAAGGAAGAAAAATTAAGCGTTAGATATTTGTTTGAACAAAGGGAACTTGAAAGCCTTACGTTGTTGAGGGTCAGGAGGAACGATAACTAAGATTTCACTATCTTTAGTTACTGCTGCGATCTATCAAGATTTTCGAGGTAAAAAAAAACCCAATTCAAAAGGTTAATACGTTGATGTTTGATAAACCACGTTGTTTGATCACATTTAAAAGTTGAAGAAAAACGAGGGGACGACGATGACGTAACGAAGAGATCGAAATGAAATGAAAAAAAAGTTATGAAACACAACGTCAGTCCTGAGTCAACCTTCCTTTCTTTCAAAAAGAAAAAGAAAGAAGGTAAAACGCACCTTATAAATCTTCTGAGCAACATCTCTAAACGTTTCACTAGTTCTCAAAGCATGAGCATGTCCATGAGCAGCCATAGTTTGTAAAATCTCTGGTGTAATCATCTCCGAATTTCCCATCTCATTCAACCCATTTATACTATTGGTAGTCGCATTTGTAGAAACGATCTTGTTGAGAGATAAGGTAGAATTCGAACGTGAATGCAAATGAGGATGATGTGGATGTGAAGTCGTAACAAAAGGATCACACATAGCAGCAGCTTCATTTGCCAATCGAAATCCAATTTGAGCAACAAGCATACTTGTATCAATGGCTTGAATCATTTCCAGGATTTTGCGGTTTGTTTTTTGGATTAGAGGCGCTGGAGTGGAATTTTGACTGTTAAAAGTATAGAACGGTGTACCCGTTAGTATATTGGATTAGAACAGTATATGTATGGTAGAACTTACGGAAGACGCATTTGACAAAAAGGTGCGAGTCTCTCTACAGATTTGCGTGTTATTTTGGCTAGAGGAACCAGCTCTAACTCAGGTTCAAGACGACGGGGTTTTGAAGGTGACGACGAAGTCATGGTGAGGGGATGAGTGATAGAAGTGAGTGAAACCCTAATTGAGCGTCAAGTCCAAAGCGTGGTTTGAGTAGACAGCGATGAAGGCGGAAGGTATGGGAAACAAGAATAAGGAAGGGAGGGTTGTGCTAGGTCTACCTTTATATAACCGAGTAACCCAGTTCATAACGTATACGAAGAGATTGCCTAAGTATACGAAGGGCCGGCGAATGAATGAACACGACGCTGCATCGTGTTATTTACATTATTATAACCCGTTTGAGATCTTGAGAGTAATCTAGGTATTAGGGTTGATGGATAAAAGACTATACAACGTTGGAATGGAGAGATGTAAGGCATGTAGGAAAGCAGATAAATCTGTAACGCGTCGGAACATGTAACCAAAGAGCACTTGCGATTAGATGCAGGGGCCGATAGCGTGAGGCGGCACAGCCTCAAGGCCTCATTGTTTTCGAACGCATGAGTTTGATGCATGTTTTTGTACTCCACCCTACATCACGGAAGACAGATCATTAACATTCTAGACCTAAGTACTTATTCATTAGTGAGCAATAGTCATCAAATGAGCTTTACCTTTGTAAGGGGCCACCCCAGGTAACAAGATTGTACGAGTTTGTGGAGCTGTTTTTGGACTTTGACTATATTAACCAATAGATAGCGATAACTTTGGTCAGTGAAAACAATGGGGTGTTCGTTCGCTGGTATTCTGACTTCTGTGAGAGAACGATGATCATAATGTGAATATAGGCGAGACTATTATGTGGCGTTCGTTAACCAGAGCAACCGCTGATAAATCTTCGAAGTCGAGAGTATGGAACCAAATGTATTCGGTCGATTTCACCACCGAAGAACTGGCAGTCGATGCATACATCACAGATAGATTAATTTGAACTATAGCTCTGGGTGAAACCGGTATGAGCAATCTTGTAGACATTTCCGAATGGAGATATAATGGAGCTTGGGCAAGCAAAGGAAACTACGCTCAAGACTCTATATTATCTCGGAGACTTTGTTATTGATAAGGATGTTCATTTATTGCTCAACCTGAATCTTTCGGTCCTTGTATTCCTTCGCCCACTAGAAGCCGTATATGAGATTCGAATAGCGGTAAGATTAACATAAACACGTACCAGCATTGAGGGAATAAAGCGGTTTGGTTGGGTTGTCCGTTGCTGAAATGTGACGGTCAGTCTGGTTTATTCCTTCCGAACACAGCACGGTTACCATACCTCGCGGTCAGCACTAACTTTCCAAACGGCATATGTTACAGCAAGGATACCACCAAATGCAACAGCGGTGTTTGAGGCCCAGTTTGAAGGTCGAACCCACCAGCCACCTGTATCGGAGTGAGACGGCTTCGACGTCAATAACGCACTTACTCACCAGCTGGAGACCAAACGGATTTCGGGTAAGGATATCTGCCACCACCGCCCTGAACGTTTATATTAGTGAGGTCGCCAAGGTTGACGACGACGGGGACGTACCATGTTAATGTAGAAAGATACAAGTGCAAAAGCTTGGCTTGTTTGGTCAACCGACGAACACCTGTGACCCTAACCCTACGTCGGAATTGCCCCTAACCCCAGGAAATAGCCGAAAACATGTGTTTCCGACGCTCATTCGATATCACAAAACCAGTCGCCGGTGGTTGTGGCATACCCAATGCTTTCCTCCCTGAAAACCTACGTCTATGACCGTAGAATTGGCCTTACAAAGACCGTTGGCTTCGTTGGCGGTCTCTATATCACAAAACGCTACATAACAGACCGGTTGGAGGAGGTAAAGGACAGGCTGGACCAGGAAAGGGCGTCTAGGGACAAGTACGTATTTGTCTGTTACTCCGAGAGAAAAAGCGTTGAATAATATGTTCGATAATAGCCTCAAAAGGCGCTTCCAACAAACCCAGGACGATATTTCGTATACAGCCCTTGCACTTTTACCAACCCTGGCTGAACAAATTCTGGATAATATGGACGTCGAAGCTCTCACTCAGGAGCTCCAAAACAGAAGCAGAACCAGGATTACGCGACAACATCTTGAACCACCGTCAAGCATGACCTCGAGCATTGAAATAATACCAGAGCAAGAGGTGCGGTCGGATGTGGGCTCTACTGCCCCCTCTGTCGCCTCTACGGCATTCTCGCTCGCAGAAGCATCAGAATCAGGCGCCCAATCAGTAGTTGAGGTGCTATCCCAATCCTCGCAAGATCCTATGACGACCTCCTTCGTCACTGCTATGTCCAATGGACCCGCTGTACAACTGGAAAATTCAAATTCATCACTTGAAAGTTCGCGAGTGGTGTGTATGCTCAATGCAAGGCCCACCATCACCCGCTGAACTTGTTTGAGCAGTCAGATAACTTCTCCAATGTCTCGGAAACAACAGACACGCGAACGAAAGCCGAGCTGTGGAATGAAGTCAAACTATTGAGTCCGTCGTAAATTTAATCTTGATTATTCGTTGCTACTCACTACCTGTACCAGCTGTCACTAGAACCCTTACCACACTTTACTCGGTAACATTATTGTGTCTCCTCAGCACAATCCAATTGTCTCTCCTGGCACGCTCAAAATATGTGCATTCAGTTCTACAACAAGAACACGACGAACGCGTCCGTGAACTCCTTGAATCAGAACTAACGTTTAGCAAAATTCTGCTGGGCGGTGGTCAAAAATTAGAGAAACTCATGGCAGGTGACTTGAGTTCATTCTTTGGAGAGGAAGATACCGTATCTACGGAGGAGCTTTCGGAGGACGCGGAGAACAAATTTCTAACCCTGAGTTGGTGGCTTCTTCACGTAGGCTCGAAAGATGTTGGTGAACGCGTTCGACGTGGTGTAGAGGAGGTTTTTGATGGGTTAGATGATTAGCTATCAATGGCATTCCTTGTTTTACTCATTGTTTTCATTTTTAGGGTATCACTCAAAACAAAACTGAGTATCATGGACCTTCATCGTCTGGTAAGCGATGTACGGCGGCGTGTTGAACATGAAATCACATTCGAAGGCAATGAACGACGAATCAAGTAAGTATTTAATACTTAAAATTTTGCGCTCAGTTTTCTAACAAGATTAAACAACCCTAGCTTCCTCTCAACACTGCTCCCACCAACACCTGAAATGACACAACATGTCCTCACACAAGGAGGTTTTCCTTCCCAAATCGAAGAAATTACACCTGCAGCTCTAGCATTCGATTCTTCCACATCCCTATCTTCATCTCAACTCTCTCGTTCAAATTACTTCTTATCAGCACCTCAAAACAATGATCCTCTAAACCCATTCACCTCAAATTCAAATCCAAATCCTTCACTCAATAATCTTCATCTACCAAATCCACATCCACATACTGAAGATATTCCTTTCACTTCTTTGTTAAATGAAACTAGAAATATAGTTTGTTCATCTGATTTTTCATTCGTTTTGGAAAATTGTTTGGATAAAGCTACAGAGATTTTGTTTGATGGGTTGGAGAGAAATGTTTTTGTTGATAGTCAGATTGGAGATGGTAATGTTGAAAGGGAAGTTAGGATTAGGTTGGCAGGGTTGTTACCTGGTTTGAGTAGATGGAGTTCTTTGGCTTTGAGGGCTTTACCTAATGAATTGGTTGATGTGAGTATTCCGTTCCTTTTTTTTTGTGTTGCCATCCGTGACTAAGTCGAGCTTTACTTTTACTTTTGTAGAATGTATTGGAGTGTAGAGAAGTACCTTGTCTTTCAGGGATTATATTCTCAAAATTTGAGGAACGGTTCAGATGATTTGATGATGGTTTGCGTGGTTGGACGTTCGGGGTATGTAGTTACCATGTGTGGTATTGAGAAATCCTAATTTATACTATTCTTTTCTTTTCGTTTGTTATGTTTAATAGTATCTATCCATATACCTATTCCCTTGTTCTGATTTTACTCCAGTTTTCACTACTTGAGGGTATTCAAAAGTGATATTATTGGTAATTTTCAACTCTACATCGTAGCTAATCCAGCTTTTTATCCTCTTTTGAATCACCTCAGCCTGTAACTGAAGTTCATCTCCTTCCACCCCAACCTTCAAGTAGTTCTAACTTCTCACCAAACCTTGAACTTTCCAACTTCAATCAACTTGACCCTAACCTTTACGTTCCAAAGACCAATTCTCCATTTTGAATGCTTCCTCAAACAATGATTTGAGCGCTGTATGGTCTTTAGTTTTAAGAGCCTTGGAAATTTGAATGCGATCATTCATAGGAATGCTTGTATCAAATTCTGGTCCAGTGTGTTTAGTAATGCCGAGAAGTAGCGCATAATCATGAGGGTTAATGAGCCGTAGAAGATATGTTGAGATTGCAGAATGGAATGTGTTCAAGAGATGTCCTATAGGTTTATTCGCTGTGAATATTTTCTTAAATGTTATTTGTCGTGACACAAGGATCGAAGCAGGTCTTTCCGTTAGAATATGTCTCTTTTCTTCACCACCATAATAATGGCATCCATTTCTGTCTCGAGATAGGTAGAGAGCGTCTTCAAAAATGGTGTCTATCAAACTTGATGTGTCGTTTTCCCTGGTGTGAGGAAGATATTGCAGTGAAATGTATAGAAAAACCCAGAACAAGGATTCAAAGTCATCCTGCAGGGTGTTGATCTTTGTGTGATCAGACAATAGAAATGCTGACGCAAATCTCCAGGTGCCCTAGTAATGGAAGAATTAGCCCTATGTGTTGCGAATACCAATCTACTTACAACCGGAACTAGTAAGCTTTTCGGTTTTGGCTTGATGCTTTTCTTGGTTGTATATTTTGCGAATTCAAAATCACTTCATATGCTCTTTGATGAGCTATATCATGATCATGGATGAGAATCCGTTGGAAAAGATGAGTGAATATACCCAACTCACCTTCCAGAACATCAAAAAGAACACGAACAAGGCTCTTGGGCGCTTTAAATGTCTTCAATGGTCGACCACTTATATATTCTAAAACAATTCAATAGTGTTGGCGAGGGATTACGGAGTACGGTTTATCACGGCTTGTCTTCCAATCTGCATTCACATATTGGTGTGACCTTGTAGAATGATGAGAACCAATTACATTTCCCCCCATGACGAAACGTGAAGCGCGAGGTACACCAGCATCTTGTAGTTTCAACAATATATCCTCCTCGTGTTCCATTTCATATATTTCGGGACGCCAACCTTCCTTCATGAAATGAATCTTCTCTTCTACAGGATCGTACACAGTAAATCCTCTATTTCCACGACTAACAGGATAGGGGTCAAGGTCGAGTTCTAGCATGCGTGGTTGCATTGCAATAACCTGCCGTGTCTTCATTCCAGTGACAAATATGTTGTACTCCAGGAACATATACTTTCCCTGGGAACGAGGGTTTATTTCCGATTTAAATGTCTCAAAAATTGTGTTGGGCAAGATGGGGTCACTGATGAGTCGCACCGTCTTATCAACTCCTTTGTCGTGATCGGATAGTTGCCAAAAGAGCACAATAAAATACCAGAGGAGTCCGGAATCAGAACGATAATTAAAGGCTTCAGTGACAAGAATATCAGATCGATCTGCACGTAGGAATCCCGCTGTACCAGCTTGATTTATAAAAACGGCAAAAGCATGTGTTCTTGGACGTTCGTCAAACATTTGGCAAAGAATATTAACCAGCTCACGTCGAATAGTGAGGGAGACAATATCCGGAACGACAAACATGCGATTTGATTCAACACTCGTTGCGAGTGGATCAGTTTGTTCGTCCCTGATTACAATGGAAAGGAGTCGGTGAAAGGAAGAGTCAGGAAAGGATTCGTCGTGTTTCTCGAATATTGATAGATCAGGTGCCGCGTTATCATCAAGGACATTCCCTAAAAACGCGACGGTGAGCTTGCTTCCAAGAGGGCCACCCGGCGTGGCAGTTAAAACGTCAGCCTCAATGGCTGGTTAGACGGTTTCTTCATTGAAGATATCAAGATAGCTTACCAGCTTGACACTGAGGACTTCTTTGAATAGTGATCATGAGTGTCATTCATGGCACCTTCCGTCTCTGAAGACGTGAGCCAGATTGCTCCCACCAGTTTCATTCTCTTTTATTCTTCTGCTACTTAATGCCACCAATAATATGTGAGAAACATCCAAATGGGGATGCTCCTAACACAATTATATGCAACATGAGGCGAAAAAAAAAAACACCAAAAGACTCAGGGGTTCTCCAGCAGGTATTTCCGGCAAACAGCGTATCATCAAACAGCATCTCAGTGTTCGGTGTCCCTCCCCTAAATGGAAGGAAGACTCCAGAAACTAATCTGCGTGAACCAGACTGCTGTGCCAGTTTGTATCGCACATTCGTATCCCATTAGTTAATAAGCTAGAGCCGATTCGTTTCCAAAAGCCCTGTAACCTGTTTTTTTCTGCGAATATTTGACGCTGTCGGATCAACGGCAATTTCATGGTCCTGTTCTTCAACTCATCCTTCCTATACATATCGGTATCTTATCTTCATCTCCTCCCCGCTCTATCTTTACCTCGGCGCTGTTCTGTCCAAAGCCCTCTTTCCAAGCGGTACATGCATTCCTCTTAACAAGTTCCAAACGTAATTCAAGTTCATCCTCGTTTGTATCGTAAGGGGGCAAAGTAGGTGTGGAGAAACTATGTACAATTCTTCATATCCATTCTCGTCCACGGGGGAATATGCGTAGTTGAGATCGACTTTCAGCCCGAGTTTCGTGAATATACGAACAATAGTGGCATCTCCCCCTTTTAAGAATAACAGCTCATGAACCAGACGTTCTTCCTCATCTTTCTTCCATTGCAGTGAACGCTATCGTTGTTTTCTATTATACCTATCATACTCCTCCTCAAGCACCTTCTGGTATCCTTTGAAACTATATTTCTCGCATCAGTAAAACAGGAAAACCTTGTAAAAGGTCTTTTACCTTGGTCTTGGGGTAATTACTTTGTCTTTGTAGTCTTTGTAGTCTTTTTATTACAAAATAAATATTATTAATGTGAAAAATTAATTTTTAGTAATTATTGGCCATTGACCATGGTCTTTGGCTATATCTTAGGTGTCTTGAATAAGGTCTTGGACTGGTCTTTGGAAAGACACCTCTGACCTTATAAAGGTAGTGGGAGGTGCCTTCTCAAGACATTCTCCTTGGTTGTCTTCAAGGTCTTCAGCTGTCTTTGAGGTATATATGGTCTTTCCAAACACACAAAAGACCAAAGGAAAGAATTTCCCCTTTTACTGATGTGAAACAACAGGAGAAAGGATGGTTTGTTGACATTTTACGGAAGTACCTCACAAGTGAATATGCGTGGCCTAACGATGATGCGGCGTGTGTTAATCAGTTCACTAAAGACGCCCATAAGTACTATGATTGAGCATTTATTGATTGGCAATATATATACACTCTCACCTCACATTTCAAATTAAGCATCATTTCCGCTGCTATCATGATCACCATTATACCAGGCTTTTGTATAATGTATGCCCGTATTACCTACCTCTGAAGGAAATTCTTTTGAGGATCTCCTTCATCTTCTTGGGAAAAGATTCAAGGGGAAAGAAAGAATATGCATGTTCCAAAAGTTGGATCAAAAAAAGTTATAATGATCTGAAATGGTAATCTCAAGTTTCAAAGACCAGCTACTAATCAGATACATTTCTTCCTCCTATAGCTCCTGAGCCCACTCCGCTCTGAGAGCTTCCTCAAACATACTCATAAATATATCATGTTTTGAAGCCCCGAGCTCCCGCGGAATGGTGTATTGCCCTTCCTTGATGTTGCTTGAGTAAGTCAGGGTCATATGCAATCTTGTTTTCCATAACGTTTCTGGAACTCCTCTGGCTACCAATCTACATATGATAACCTTGGACTTCCAATACGAACTTGTAAAATAAGAATAGATCTGTGAATGACTTGTTCCCAGTGAACATAAATCGCGGCTGTGGTTCTTCGATCCCTGGCACTGCCCCAGAGTGTACAAGAAACCGTTTGCGAACACACCACCAATATAAACTCCTTTGTACTTGATATTCTTGTATTTTTCCTCGAATACTTGTTGCACGAGCCAGTTACACTCTGGTGACCGTGAGACATTATGAGAAAGGTGTTGAATTCCGATGTAGAAAAGAAGCCAAAAGAATGATTCAATATCATCTTGAAGTTTGTTTTGCGTTTTTAGTGGTGTGTGTAGTAGGTATCCAGACATGAATGCCCATGTTTTCTGAGTGGAAGCATACATGTTGGATGCATGTTTAATGAACTACGTCTCAGACTTTACTCACAATCGGTATGCCCGAGTTTTGGCTTGGTACTTTCCTTCCCAATGTGAATTGCCACTTCCCAGTTGACCAGGACGCCACGTTCTTCTCCGTCAACGTCAACGATGACAATGTTAGTATTACTTATGTTGCGATGTAAAATTCCGCATTTTTCATACGCTTGACGATGGGCTGAATACAGCAGTTAGTACTGGCTCTATCCCATCAGGGTACATATTAAGTGAGGGTAAATCTTCCAAAGAGTCAAGCAGAATTCGGACTAGATCTTTGGGTGGCTTGAAGTCCTCTAGATGCCGGCAATGAATCCATTCTAGAATAATTCGATAATGCTGGTGAGGAACTAGTCTATCGTAGGAATCACCACTACACCACTTGCACCTCCACTCTGCTGACTCGTATTTATACGATATTGTAGCACGGTTAGGACCACCCAAGTCACTACCCTTAACAAAGCATGGTACATTAGAAATACCAGTATCTTGTAGCTCCGAAAGTATTTTGTCCTCTCTTTCTATCCTATAGATGTCTGCTCTTCAGCTATCTTTCATAAAGTACACCCTCTTGGTAAGGCGTGCAGTCTCACCAATGCCTTTGTCCTTGCTTGATAGTCAAATAGGAAGTCCCAGAGGAATTCAGCATGCGAGTGATAGTTGAAAGCGTCACTAACAATGAGGCCAGACCTGTCCGCAGGTAGAAACCGAGCTACAGCGTGGATTCAGAATCGCGTAGAGAACATCATTGATAACACAGAGGAAAGTTTTTGGTGAACACCTCTCTTAAATATTCGTCTTCGTCTTCATCTCTGTCTTGTTGATGGACGGATTCGAGCTCTGTAATTACAAAAGGGAGTGCCTGGTAAAACGCAGACATGGGGTCGTTCGGGAATGAGGGTGTGTGATTCTCGTATACAGACAGATCGGGGGTCACTATTATGCATACTATCAATGACAGCGTACTTTCCACTAAATGGGCCTTCTTTAGCATTTAGGTTTTGAAACGAACACATATACGGTTTAGAAAGCACGCGACAAATGTTGCTAATATGTAGCGCACCAGCTTGGCAACGAGATCCTTCTTCAATGTTGTCGAGTGATGATCGATGAAGGGGGAGGTTGATTGAGATCGCGGTCACCATCGTTTCGAGGAAGAAAAGTGTGTGTGAAATGGAGGATTGGAAATAAACCTATCCAATACATATCATTTTTACACCCGACCTGACAGCCGGATTCCCAATTCCTACTGGTATGATGTTTTTGATAGAAGAGAGAGCCTGTATCGATACGATCCAATTTATTCTGAATATAATGCACACCAACCCCTGATTTCGCCGTTGTACAAGATAGTTGGTGACTAAATGACCTGCACCATAGGACGATGCATAACAGTAACTTAATTACGACAAGGGTACAATACCAATGCTCTGGCCAACCTGGATTGAAACGGTTACTTTGTTGATTAAGATTAAAGCTTGATCCGAGGACGGCCTGTGACGTGATGCATGATGCATGATATAATTATGGTGCACAACACAACTTGTGTTGGTAACTGCTTATCGATTTCTTCAGCCCTCCCCAACATCATTTCTATCCCAATTCCCTAGCGCACTGCATGTCCTCAGAAACCGTACCAACTACCTTACAAATCCAGAAACCTATAGGTAACTATGATGTGTGGAGGGAAATTTTGGGTTACCTGGAAATGGATTTCAACCTGCAAAGTGCTAGAGAGATTGCTGTGAGGAGGCGAACTCTGTACAGCGTAGCACTCCTCTCAACAGAGGTTTCTGACCTGGCACTCGACCTGCTATGGAAGGCGATGGCAACCTTACAACCTTTATCTCGGGTTATCAATCCAACCGAGGGGGAGACTTCAGGCGGTGTTTCCAAAGAGAATAATGTCTACTTCATGCAAGAGTCATATCAAGGGCCTACCTGGGTAAGTTACTGTTTCATGAAGCTAAGAATTGACTCAATATCCCCTTAGGTGCTGAGAAACCCGGATGACATAGAATCTCGACGCACACGAATAATCATCCATCTTGACCGCATTAGAGCCATCCATATAAACAGTCTTGATTGGAAGGAAGTAACATTTTGGCCAATACTCCGTGTGGTCTCAGGCCTTAACCATCTACTCCCACGATTGAGGAGCTTGACCATCAACTTCGCTGACTTCCGTCCAGCTTGCCCCTGGGCAACACTATTGGAACCTATCATCACTCCATCATTGGAAACCTTTCATTTGTACGGATCATCCCCGTGTGAGGTGGAACGATATGAGGATGTTTGTTCCATGATCAAACTATGTTGCAAGGCTGTTACGGACATGAGTTACTGCGGACCATATTCGGAGGTTATCATCCAAACGTTCTATGGATTCAAGCATCTGAAGATCTTAAAGCTAAACTACGAGAGGTTTTCCTTCGAAAGGAACACCCAATCGTTCAACCTTCTGTTGTCAGATTTCCCTCTGCTTGTCGAACTAGACATCGATGTCAGAGCACATCCTTCGTTCTTACTTGACTCTGGATTTTCGAGCGACACCAAAGAATCAGATACAAATCATAGGACAGAGATTTTCAAGACTCTAGAAATCCTCCATGTCATATGCGATGATGAAGATTTACAAACCCTGTTTCTCGATGGGAGAATACCAAATCTTCCAAACTTGCAGTCTCTCACAATCTCACTTAATGAAATCCGACGTGATACCGAACTTCCACTTTGGTCACCACTTTTTTCGACTTTCCTACAGTATCCGCTCAAGTCATTTTCTCTTCGAAGCACAAGTAAACGTCAAGATATTGATACTAGCGGTTTTCGTCTACTTGTCAAGGGAGAAGATTTGGCCATACTCTTCAAACAAGCATCGATAACATCATTCAAATTGGAAAATATTCCTCATACATTATCCGAAGTCGACCTCGAACGATTAATTGCTTCATGGCCTCACTTAGAGGAGTTGAGAATCCATTGCGCAGTTGGCAGATCGCTATTTTATCCAACAAAAATACTCAACACTCTCGCCACTTCAAAATATTTGGATGGGCTTGTCATACCCCTAGATCTCGGAGAAATATTGGAATCAACACGTTCAAGGACCAATCCATTGCCTGCCAATAACCTTGAAAATCTCACTGTTATTACTTTGGATTGCTCAACATGGTCAGAAGCTACGCTAGAAGGTCTAATGGTATTCTTTCCCAAAGTAAATTCAATTTCATTCCTTGACGATTCTGATCGTCGGTATCCTAAGGAGGAGCAATATTTTGAATTGCAAACATGGGTAAAGGGAAGAGATTCGAAGCTTTTAGAACAATATAGAATGGGAAATTGAAATGAGCAGTTTGAAGAAGTATCAGGGCGGATAAATATGCTGTTAAATACGAGTTGTATCTTACACACTGAACTCTCAAAGTTTGTTTCCCATTTTCAGAATAGCTCGTACTAGGTGTGCATATACGTACGCGGTACCTAAAGCCTAAGCGTCCAGACAAAAAAACAAGTAGTATCTTGATCAATTAGTACTGGAATGCCGTTCCACACTACCGGTCGTCATCTTGCGAAGTCTCACACTTTCAGTAGTACAAACCTGAAGCAGTACATGAATGTCTGGTATCTTCAATCATGACTTTCCTTTCTCAAGGCCCACTCTAAAATGCGGCGTCCAGTCTAGCTCAAAGCTCGATTCGAAGATTCATAGTCAGTGAAGCAGGAGAGGACTTCTTTTGATGACTACCAAATCAACAGACTTATAACAACAAGAATAGTCTTGAAGCCCAGTGACTTATGGGGGGGTCGATATATGTGGTGGTCTGTGGTGGTCTGAGTTTTCTACGGTGATCTGTGGTGATCTGTGAGGGTGAGATCACACACACCTCTTGAGATGTGCTCATCTGTCAAGAGTAGAACACATCATGTAGAATATGAGGTAACAGGCATAATTATATATTTGTAGATTTAATTAATGAACTTTGACTCAACGGTGTTGGTGTGACTCATGAGTTAGTGACCTTGACTTTCTTTTTTCTCTCTCTCTCTCTCTCTCTCCTTTGCTCCACCACATTCTTGACTCTGCCCACCAAGTCCCTCTACACATCCTTTGAGCTGTGCTTGACACTTATGCACACCACATCATGTTAAGTTCGTCTTCTGGCAGTTCCGACTCCGAACATGAAGATTTTTTTTCCTTTCTTCCGAAATATTTTCAACAGCATCCACAATTCTGTTCTGATGCATATAATCACTCTTCTCCTTTGTCGGTTCCTCAAAAGACGCATATAGTCACCCAGCCCAACATACATGTGAGACATGTGATCCAGCAGATCCCTCCCATGCTCCAAATCATAATTGTGGGTATATTCTCACTATAACCAATGGTGTGGTTCACTTACATCATTCCAATAGAACTCGATTTCGGCTATAACATATTGTGAGTACATTTTAACTATAATCAATGGTGTTGTCCACTTACATGATTAATTCCTATAGACTCAATTTCGGCTATAACATCATGACACGGATGAGCCGTGAGCACAGATAGAGGCAGAACAGGACTTGTAGATGAGCGCAGATGAGCGCAGATGAGCATAGGTGGAGGAATAATGGCCGGACTTGTAGATAATTTATAAGCACAGATGAACACAGATTACCAACGAAAAACAGGATCCGATTGCATATATGTAATGTTACTATGTACAGATAGGTACAAAAAATAATACATTAAAATTCGTTGCACATCTGTTCTTATCTGAGGGGATCTGCATAAAATAAAGAAAAAATGTGTATTTATTAAGTTACCATCCTAATGTGCTCATATGTGCTTACAGATGACGACAGGAGAGCAAATCTAAGCTCAGAACAAAATCCGGACATTTCAGTTCTCATAAATGGACATATGTCATGATTTCAACACATATGACCACATATCAACACAGATATGGCCCTTGACATAAGTGACTGGGCTTGAAGGGTTTGCATATGTTACAATTAAAATTTTCGTGTTTTCAATCTTGCGTTTAACAATTATTGATAATTCCAAAGTGCGGATCCAATTGGTAATTACATTTCATTGCAACAAGAATATCATTTTCGGCGATATCATTCTGTATAATCAATCCAGTTGAGCCTTCCACCACTTGGCACGTTTTGTAATCCCCCAGTTTATTCACAATAACTTCATATCAGCTCAGTCATCTATAATGCGACAGTTCCTAAGGTCCGAGTCGTCATTAATTCATTCATAGACCGTTACTTGAAATACACAAACTCACCATCACAGATACCCTCATACCAGTGTTTGGCAATTTCATAACCATCCCTATCGCAATTTTCGTCCACACACTTGAGCCAGTAATCCAACCACTGGGAGTTGCATAGACATTGTCTATCATTACTACGTCATATTATCTCCAAATCAGTATCGAGCAGATATAAAATCTGCAAGAACTTACAGATCGCATCCCACTGTAGCAGCAGCCTTGATAGCGCAATCTCTAACACAGTCTGGCAGCTGCCAGATCCAACTCTTAGGGTCTAGTATCCGCTCGTCAGAATTTATCGTTGATGCAACGCGCTAAAGATACATACCACAGAGCCGAGGTAATGTGATATTCACAAATGTGTAGTCTACAAACGTTGGGCAGTTCTCGTGTACGCAATCTGTGAATTCGGTGATGAACTTTTCTGATTTGCAAAGACAAGTGATGTCTTGCCTGAGGACGTAGAATTGATCAGAATTCTACTATGAATGTCATGGAAGAGAAACGACGTACAATTTGCAGTCGGTGCTATTGACGGCAATCGTTGCACATTTCAATGCACAAGGAGAGAGATCAGCAGTCCAGTCAGCACTTGTCGACTGAGCACCGAGAAGGGCAACAGCAGCGATAAAAGAGGCGATTATTGCAACTGGTGCGAACATCTTAATTGCAGTAGAGATGAGAGTGTGAGTAAATGCAAGGGTTTTGAAGGAAAAGGGACTGGTTTATGTCTACCCTTTATACCTTGTAGTTGTAGATGACCCGAAGATGACCCTTCCTCTCATACTCGTTCAGGGTTAGATAGAGACACCGAGTCTGTTCCTGACCCGTGAACATGTCTCTGAAGCGAACTTGACTGGAGTCTGTGAATATGTTGTTTGTCGTTCTCATAGCCGCCGTAATGATGATCCTGAAGAGGTCGTCGATTAAATTATCCTGGGCTCCTCATCAACCATCCTGACGAAATGGCAACTTCCATCTTCGCTTGTGCCTTCACCGCCAATGTCTCTATTAGCATTGGTCTAGACATGCTAATATTGAACCCTCGTTGAATATAGAGTATGACCGGAAACTGAGCCGCTTCCTTCGCCAAAAATGAGGTATTGTTGTGATTCGGTGATGTTGACAGGTCAGGAGGTCGTAAGGAGGATGAAGGAATGAAAGGTTGCACTCTGGGTTATCGGCAGGTCACATTCACATTCAATGGTTGGCAGGACGTGATAGCCACACTTTTGAAGGATAGTGATAAAACTCCAAGCAATCACCAGTGGTTGAACACATCATAGAGATATCAAGAGAAGTTTTGTCATTGATATTTGACACGATTGTCTGTATGGAAAGAGATAAAGATAAATGGATGCCCAAATTGAATAACACTTACACAAATGAACTATATACCAGATTCCTCCTTTAACCCCGCTTTTAGTCTACGCCACCCTTATCAGCTACAATATCCATAACATGATCGATGGTTCTTGTTAATATTTCGACCAGACCAAGCGTTGAACATGGAACCTGAGGCCTAAGTCCTGAAACTGAGCGGCGGCTGAGCGAAATCCAGGCGCTATGCTGGCACTGGCGCTGGGTAGAACCGCAGGACTGAAGATGTGACTAGCTCGTCACCAAACCGTCACAAAGTAAATTGAAGGAGCCGGTACTAAGCGCGCGGCAGTGACAACGTTCGAACCCCGGTGAAAGTATATATTCGCCTTCCCCTTAATCCTTCATACTCAATTCAATATGCCAACCTCTGGCCAACGTCAACCATCTCTCAAATTCTTTATTAACACCGGTGCCATTTGGAACCAATGATCTATTAATAGGAGTACGAGTAATTTCAGCCATACCACTCATACTATCATCGTTGGCATCGATACTCATACCCCTTTCCATTTGCAACTTATCATATACACTATGCCATGGTATGGGTAATGCATGTATTTTACCAAATTAATGTCAACAGAATATCAATAGTTGGGTTTTGGTAATGCTCAGAGATTACTGAATATATATTAAAAACAAAAAATGGGTAATTTGTTAGCATTACCAAAATATTACCCTAATGTTATTGATATTTAGAAATTGGTAATGTTATGATATTTTTCAAAATAATAATATGGTATAATAGAGGCAGTACTGTGATAATACTGAAATGCCCATTTTAGTATTATTTTGATTGCATGCCTATATTTGCATAATCAAAATAATACTGAAACCCCTATTTCAGTATTATCACAGTGCTGCCTCAGACTCCTTCCCAGTCCACGTTATGATATGATTATGTAAACATAATATATTGAGCCGAAGTTTTACCGAAACTTGCGTCAATATTTATCATACAGGGGACTGGCACCATAGTTTATGTACGCGTGTTTGACCATCACCTCCCATCACCCTCATCACTCCCATCACTATGCGGCATCATACGGCAGTCCAAGTAACACTATGAATAACAAGTTTACAGTGTATGAACCCTATATAAAGTGCACAAACGAGGTTGTTGTAATGGTAGACATAATATATTGGTCAAAACCCGTCACAGTGAGTAACATTTGTTGTGAGAAGGAGTGATTAGGGTGTGATCAATATCCAGGTGCTGTGTTACCTCTTTATACACCCCGAAAGTGACGCCCCAGTATAGTTAAAAAATCCACAGCCTCTGCCTATACATGTCGTATATTATAAAGAACACAATTGGTCCATTTTACCTTCTTAACCGTGCATTTTGTTTTTTGCCGTGAGTGCCGCATAGTGATGGGAGTGATGAGGGTGATGGGAGGTGATGGTCAAACACGCGTACATAAACTATGGTGCCAGTCCCCTGTATGATAAATATTGACGCAAGTTTCGGTAAAACTTCGGCTCAATATATTATGTTTACATAATCATATCATAACGTGGACTGGGAAGGAGTCTGAGTGCTGCCTCTAATATACTAATTTATTACCAAAAACAATATTGGAATATTATCAATTTCCAAATATCAATAACATTAAGATAAAGTTTTGGTAATGCCACCAAATTACCCATTTTTTGTTTTTAATATATATTCAGTAATCTCCGGGCTTTACCAAAATCCAACCATCGATATATCATTGATATTATTTTATACTCAACTTCATGCATCATTTCGTACAAAAAAGGTATCATTGTCATTAAATCGTCATCAATGTTAAAATCGGCTACAAAGAGAAAAAGTTACAACTATAATTACAAAAAGAAAAATTGACGAGTCAAAACGTTCAAGTTGATAATGCGAGAGAGTAAAAAAAAAACATGATGATGAAACATAGCTTCATCCGATCCATCCGAATAAAAAAGGAATAAGTATATCACAGAGAAAAGAACAGGAAAGAGCAAAGAAAAAGACAGGTGCAATGCCAAACGAATCGCATCGCATCATCACAGCATCCAAAAAAGCAACATAGCAACGTAGAAAGAAAAGAAGAGAAAGAAATCGAAATCGAAATCGAAGTGTAGATGAGATGGGAATCAAGCTTCCCATTCTCCACCTCTCGCCAGCTCTCTAAAAAAACCCCCCTCTGCGTTCAATCAAATCACCATAAGCGCCCTCTTCCACCACTCTCCCATCTTTAACAACCACAACCCTATCACACATTCTCATAACTTCAATTTTATGCGTCACCACCAATACTTTCAATCCATAAGTCCTTATTTCTCCATCAATGGGATCGACATCGACATCGTAACTATCGTTCTTCAAATCGCTGATAGCCTGCATAATCCGATATTGATTTTCGCCGTCAAGTGCACTTGTACACTCATCAAGAATGAGTATGCCAGACCCTTTTCCTTGGGTTTGAAGAGCAGCGATCGCAACTCTAGCCAAAGCCCTCGCAATCTGAACGCGTTGTTTTTGACCTCCAGAGAGTTCTCCAAGCACATTCCCATATGCATACGCATTCTCTCCTGTTTCGTCTCCTTCTATGGCTGGAGGTTTAACGAATTCGCAAACATTAGCGACTTCACAAGCCCACGAGACAACTTCTCTCCTCTCGTCTTCGGAATCAAATACTTCAGAAGTATTAATACCATAAAGAACATTCTCCTCCACACTTCTTTCCTCAAACACCTCTGCATTCTGACTAACCACACCCATTTGTTTTCTTAATGCGTCAACATGAACATCACATATATCCAAATCACCCAACCTAATTCTTCCTTCAGTCGGTTCATAAAGTCGTTGAAGAAGTGAAGTGATTGTTGATTTTCCACATCCTGAAGATCCTACCAAGGCAACTGATTCCCCGGGATGAATCGTCAAATTAAAGTGGTCCAAGACGAGCGATTGTGAGGATATTTTCGATGTTGATGTTGCGAAGGGTATAGATGCTGACGGTGCGGAGGTGGAAGTGGTAGGATATGCGAAAGAAACGTTTTGGAAAGATAATGTGCCAGAAGAAAACATTGAAGGATGGGGTTTAAGCAAACCTTTCGATTCGGTCGTACTCCTATCATCCAACTGCGTCAACTTGACTAGGTCGTGAGTCGCTTGAATCGACTTGGCAATCTTTTCGGCTATAATTAGTTAGGTACTCGTTTTTTGTAATGTAGATATGTAAAAAAAAACTCACTAAACGCCATTAACTGACTTCCAATGGTAACCGAAAACACCACCAAATTCAAAACCTCAAGCATCTGCAAATAGCTATACCTCCCATTCCCAATCATAACCGCTCCGACATAAAAAAGCACCGCCTCTGCCACATAAATCAATCCCGTTGCAACACCATAAGTACAACCTTCAACCCAAGCACCTCTAACACCCGTCTTCAATGCTTTCTCAGCCGATTTTTCAAAAGCGTCATCAAAAGGTTGATTGATACCCATAGCTCTAATGCCCTTAACATTCGAAATCATTTCATACCACCCTTTCGATACCTCTTCCCTTGCTCTCTTATTCCTCAATTCGCATTTTGCCACAAGTTTTGTTTGAACTGCCATGATACCAGCAAAAACGGGAGCATAAGCCAATCCAACCAACGTCAATTCCCAACCTCTAACCAAAGCCCAAACCAAACCAATAAATAGCATCGCCACAACCACAAAACATTGTCCCAAAACGACCGAAATCAAATCCCTAGCATCATCTCCATCTTTAATCAACCATTGGATTAACCTTGTCACTCTTGAATCATCTTTATCGAACCAAGATTTATCTTGGTTTATAACCTTGGTATATGCCATTGTACGTAGCTTTGTCACCCATAACATTCCTGCTGTTTCCATTATGTAGTATTTGAGACCTAAGAGAATTCCATCGATAGCTGCGATTGATAAAACGATGCCACCGAATTTATTGATGATAGACGCGTTCGATGCTCCAATTGATACTTCAAATAAGAGTCGGGAAAGGAGGAAGGAGAAAATAGGTGTAACTGATCCCGATAATAAACAGACGAGAAGACCGAATAGGAGAAATGATTTATTGGGAATTAGAGGCCAAATCGTTCCAACAAGTTTCCAGAATTTCGGAAGCTCTTCTTCGCGTTCCGAGGAGGATTGTTGAAGTGTGGGAGTAGAATCAACGCGAATATCAATTTTACCACTTCTTGTCTGACGTTTTTCACGAATAGCAGCAGCAGCAATACCAGCACCCTTAACACATTCCTTTTGTTCAACAAATTTTATTTCCTCCTCATCCTCTTCTTCCTCCTCGATCTTCTTCGCAACGCCGCCTTGACCAGAAGATCCAAAAACTTGCGAGAAATTCTGTGATTGGGAAAAGAGAGTTGTGGTAGGTGATACAGGTGTCCATTGTAAACTCCATCTTCTATCAATCCCAACATCCAAATTCGTCATGGCAAGTTTAGGAACAGTAGGAGTAAGAAGAACACTTGAAGACTTTCGAACCCTACTCGCGAATTGAACTTGACCTTCTTCCTCGTCCTCTTCCAACGTAGGAAATTCAGTAGCGGCTTGAAGTCTCGGAACAAATTTACTCCTCCTCCTTTCCTTCATCGTACTATTGGAATTCGAGTACGAGTTTGACCGGTTGAAAGAGTTGTTATTGGTAGCGTTAGTGTTAGCGTTGCCAAATTGCGAAGTCAAATCCGCAACGACATCAAACATCCAATTCCCAAAAGTCAAAGGTCTCATCGAAGTCAACGAAAGTCTTGCTTCCAATCTCGAATTAGCCCTAGCCTCGTCATAATCCATCACTCTAATAAAACCATCCTCCTCATCACCACCATCTTCTTCCGTATATTCGGGTAATGGTTCGTCGGCATCAATATCCTTCTCCGGTAAATAACCACCCATTTGACGTTGAGATTCCATCATTTTCTTGAACTCTCCTCTTCCATTATCGTCTTCCGAGTTAAGGTCGTTTTGGGAAGATGAAGGAGTTGGGGAATGAGATGAGGAAGAGGAAGAAGTCTCGGCTTCAAGGTCGGTACGATATCCTTGTTCAACAACTTTCCCTCCCTTAAGAACATAAACAAAATCTTCTCCTCTGATCTGTGAAAGATCATGCGTAATAACGATTGTCGTCTTGTTCCTTCTCCACATCTTGATGGCTTCAAATACTAAGATACGGGACGTAGCGTCCAGCGCTGAAGTTGCTTCATCTACATCGACAAAGGTGTATACGTTAGCATTTATTCCTTCAATAAAACAAATAAAATGACGTACCAAGAATCAAAATTGCAGGATCGCGGATCCTGGCTCGAGCAAGTGCAAGGCGTTGTCTCTGACCACCGCTCAACATAATACCACACTTCCCATTATCTTCACCTCCTTCATCACCATTCCCACTCCCACCCAACACCGTTTCATAACCCTCACTCAAATCCTTAACAAACTCATGAACCATAGCCATTCTACAAGCTTCCTCAACCTCCCCTTCCGTAACCTCTTTCATCCCTCTCAATCCTCCTCCTCCAATTCTTCCATAAATACCAACCGCAACATTCTCCCAAACGCTTTTCCCTTCTAAAATCACAACACCACCAAATCCTTGACTAACCCCTCCAATATGACCTCTAACCCACTTCTCATCTAAAAACCTAACGTCTTGATCATCGAGCATAACAACACCTTCTTGAGGATCATACATCCTCATTAAAAGTGCAGCTATAGTCGATTTGCCAGATCCAGATGATCCAACGATAAATGTTGTTTCATGAGCAGGTAGGTATATTGATACGTTTTGGAGAACAGGTGTATCTGGTTTGGAAGGGTATGAAAAAGTGACATTGTGGAGAGCGAATTCTCCATGACATTTTGAAGGCGTGATTTTTTTGAGAGTATGAGAACGAGAAAGATGGGGGCGATGATGATGTTTATGAAGTGAAGCTGCGGAGTAAGATGTAGCAGTGGCAGTTGAGAAACGAGATTTGGTAGATGAAGGAGTAATTGGTAAAGGTGTTGTCGGTACATGAGAAGAAGAGGGTGAAGATGATGACGTTGACGATGAATTATCATCAATCATTTCCATCAGGGCCACCATCGCGAATTTTCCTTTGGCGAGAGTAATAAATTGAGGAATGCACATCTGGAGATTAGAGGTAGCAATCAAACAAGCCCAAAAAGTAGCCATAACATCTCCAGCAGAAACTTTACCCTCTCTAACCAATTTGGAACCAAACCAAAAACCTTGAACAAACATTCCCATCATGACGAAATGTGCCATTGCACTGGTAATACCCCACACTTTATTTAACCTCTTCGCTGCTCCTCGAAGCTGATCAAAAGCAGCGTTAGCGAGAGATAGTTCGAGTGCTTGTGCAGTGAAAGCTTTGACAGTCGCGATGGAAGAAAGACACCGGGAAATGATAGAAGCAGAGTGTGATGTTAATGAACGTTCATGGAAAAGGAGAGGATTTGCGATGGCTTGTGAGAATGCTTGAATGAAAGTGAGAAGAGGGACGGCACTGAGAATGACAAGGGTCAAAGACCACGAGCGTAGGAAAGCAAGAAGAAGACAGGTGATTGTTGTAGTGAGGTACTGGACGAGATAACCTGATGCGAGTGATGTTGCCATTCGAACATCATCGGTTTCCCTGAACCACGGTATGAGTCTATTTATAGAACATGGTATGAGAAATATAACATACCGAGCGAACTTGGCCATTAGGCCACCAGCGTCTTGATCACCCAAGTGATTATCAAACCAAACCATATTCTTCTTACCAACTGACCGATAGGCAGCTTTTCGTAGAACCATGGCGTTACGTTCACCAGTCCATATCCAAAGACCACTGGTGACGCTCCCGAGTGCTAAAGAGCCAAAAGCAAGAGCTAGCAGTTGAATTGCCACTAGACCAACGGAACGTAGGAGGGTATCTTTGTCTGATTGTGTAGGGTCCGAAAGAGGAAAGCGAGCAAACGCGTCAAAAGCCTGACCAACAACGAAGGTCATGAAAGGCGCTACTCCACCTGCAATCATCGAGGAGACAACTGCGGGTAATAGAAGACATAAGAGGTGTCGCCGTGAGAGGAGAGAAAAGAGGAGTCGGATGGAAGGCTGGGGGGTAGTCGGAGCAGGGGTCGGAGGTGTTGGTACAGGTGAAGATGCATGTTTGATGGACGGAGCCGTTGAAGTTGAATATACAGAAGTGCGAGGAGAGACAACAAGGTCGTAGTATAGGTCGTCGGTGTGTTCGTCAACAGAGACCTGCTCGGTCGCTGTTCGTCGCATTGCACAGTGAAGAAAGAGGGAAGAACCAAGTGAATACACGCCATATTCCTCACAGCCTTTTTGTTATTATGTTCCTCCTCAATCCGCAACAATTAGTTCTTTGTTGCCCTTTGTTTGTCCGACCTTCTAGGACAATAAGCTCGCGTTACGCGTGACCGGAACAATTGTCACACTCCAATTGTCTTTCAAAGAACCCTCGGTCTTATGATACTTACACAAGGTAGAATTGGCTCGTTTTATTGCCACAGCTATCCGGGACAAGATAAGATGCCGATGGGTGATGTTCGCATAAAACTGGTTGCGATAAGGCACTCCGTCACTTGTTTTGTACCATCTATTGGACCAAACATCAAACATCAGTGACCCTGTCACATCACCTGAAGAAAAAATAGAGGTTTATTAACGCGGAGATCACCAAGGCAGACTTGGAGAATTTGATTTAAAAGCATCGCCGCGCATTGCGCAGCACTTATTCACGTATTTTCCGTATTGAGTGGCAGCACTAATACTACTGTGTATACTAAATAGTCTATGCTAGTACATGATAGTACTACATCTTAGTTCTTCATCATGGTACCAGACGCCCTTCCAATTGCCAGCACATCACGCACCGCAATATAGCTGATCCGAGTTCATCGTGATGATACGTTGAACCTCTCGCACAATATATATATAAACGCTGTGTACATCACATCATACATTGTTTTGGTTTTTGAAACATACATTTCCGGGATTCAAAGGTCTAATGATAAGAATAGAGCACTGCATAACGTTCGTACTTGAGCATTTTTTTTATTCATTCCTTCCAGAGACTTAAAAGTGCAACAAGTGGGCCCCTCATCGTTGAATAATGCTCAACTATAGATCGATTAAGGTAGAGGGATGGCGAACACGTGGGTCATGGGGAATTTCGTTGAATGAACTGAGTAGCTCTATTTTTAACTCACACATGTAGACCACGCAACTTCTGCACACCAATATTGCAATGTGCCACAGCAAATCGATTCACACCTATACATCGTGAACTTCGATTGTCAGATTGCGTCCACGACGTCGGAGACGGAAGATGCCATGAATAGCACCCATGATCACTGTGTATATAAAACCCTCCCACCTATTGAAACACACACTCATTGCAACGCCTTCTCTGGTCGCTATTTTCTTCTCATATATCTTCGATGTATCCAAAATATGACGAACAGTGGGACTACCGTATGTTTTTTATAGGACCCGTTCCAATTTCCGAATTTATGGACACCTTCCTCCAACAAAATGATTATCAACCCCCCTCGCCGCTTCCACCCGACTACATTGATGTAATGCATCACCACTATTCAAAGAAGTCCTCAGTGTCAAGCTGGTAAGCTATCTTGGATATAATTAATGATGGAAGACAACTGACTAACAAACCATTGAGGCTGACGTTTTAACTGCCACGCAGGGTGGCCCTCTTGGAAGCAAGCTCACTGTCACATTTGTAGGGAATGCCCTTGATGATAACGCGGTACCTGATCTATCAATATTCGAGAAACACGACGAATCCTTTCCTGAATCTTCCTTTCACCGACTCCTTTCCGTTGTAATCAGGGACGAACACACAGATCCATTCGCAACCAGTGTTGAATTAAATCGCATGTTTGTCGTTCCGGATAATACCTCCTTCACTATTCGACGTGAGCTGGTTAATATTCCTTGCTAAATGTTTGACGAACGTCCAAGAACACACGCTTTTGCCCTTTTTATGAATCAAGCTGGTATAGCTCGATTCCTACGTGCAGACCGATCTGGTATTCTTGTCACTGACGCTTTTAATTATCGCTCTGATCCCGGACTGCTCTGGGATTTTCTTGTGCTCTTTTGTCAACTATCCGATCACGACAAAGAAATTGATGAGACTGTACGACTCATCAGTGACCCCATCTTACCCAACACAATTTTTGAGAAATTTAAATCGGAAATAAACCCTCGTTCCCAGGGAAAGTACATGTTCCTGGAGTACAACATATTTGTCACTGAAATGGAGACACGGCAGGTTATTGCAATGCAACCACTCATGCTAGAACTCGACCTTGACCCCTGTCCTGTTGGTCGTGGAATTAGAGGATTTACTGTGTACGATCCTGTAGAAGAGGAGATTCATTTCATGAAGGAAGGTTGGCGTCCCGAAATATATGAAATGGAACACGTGGAGGATATATTGTTGAAACTACAAGATGCTGGTGTACCTCGCGCTTCACGTTTCGTCATGGGGGGAAATGTAATTGGTTCTCATCATGCTACAAGGTCACACCAATATATGAATGCACATTGGAGGACAAGCCGTGATAAACTGTACTCCGAATTAATCCCTCGCCAACAATATCGAATTGTTTTGGAATATATCAGTGATCCACCATTGAAGACATTTAGAGCGCCCAAGAGCCTTGTTCGTGTTCTTTTTGATGTTCTGGAAGGTGAGTTGGACGGTATATTCATCGCTTTCAACGGATTCTCATCCACGATCATGATCTAGCTCATCAAAGAGCATATGAGGACTGTGGAATACTTCATCGAGATATGAGCAGTTCCAATATTCTAATCATTGATATAGATGGAGAAGAACGTGGTGTACTACTTGATTGGGAACTCCCAAAATATACAACTAAGGAAAGCATCAAGCCAAAGCCGAAAAGCTTCCTAGTTCCAGTTGTAAGTAGATTGGTATTCGCAACACATAGGGCTAATGCTTCTATTACTAGGGCACCTGGAGATTTGCGTCAGCATTTCTATTGTCTGATCACACGAAGATCAACACCCTCCAAGATGACTTTGAATCTTTGTTCTGGGTTTTTCTGTACATTTCACTCCAATATCTTCCTCACATCAGGGAAAACGACACATCAAGTTTGATAGACACCATTTTTGAAGACGCTCTCTACCTATCTCGAGACCGAAATGGATGCCATTATTATGGTGGTGAAGAAAAGAGACATATTCTAACGGAAAGACCTGCTTCGATCCTTGTGTCGCGACACATAACATTTAAGAAAATATTTACAGCAAATAAACTTGTAGGATATCTCTTGAACTCATTCCATTCCACAATCTCAACATATCTTCTACGGCTCATTAACCCTCATGATTATGCGCTACTTCTCGGCATTACTAAACACACTGGACCAGAATTTGATACAAGCATTCCTATGAATGATCGCATTCAAATTTCCAAGGTTCTTAAAACTAAAGACCATACAGCGCTCAAATCATTGTTTGAGGAAGCATTCAAAATGGAGAATTGGTCTTTGGAACCTCAAGTTTAGGGTCAAGTTGATTGAAGTTGGAAAGTTCAAGGTTTGGTGAGAAGTTAGAACTACTTGAAGGTTGGGGTGGAAGGAGATGAACTTAAGTTACAGGGTGAAGTGACGATTACGATTCGGAGAACCAATGTGCTTGAGAAGAGTAGCACTAGTAGCGCTGTCGAGATTTGTGACTGTAGATAATTGGCTGGCGTACTGTTACATGAGACTCCTATTATATACAAAGCCTGGACATATTTAGTATCCGTAACCTGCTTTTGACCTGATCGTTGAATGTTGTGAGATGATTGGTAGCGGAATTTTAGATAGTGACATAAGTAATTCTAACATTGTCATCATTTACATTGAGGGAGAAGAATGTGGCGGTCTGGGAGCTCACTGGTCAGAGTCTGAGTGACATCCATCAATCCCAATAACCCAATGCGCTCGTCAGTTATTGCAGGTTATAGACAGTAGCTAACGCGATTGCATATTATGCTATAATTTATTTTCCAAGTTCTTCAACAAGACAAACATTGTAGTATATGCATTCTTCTGTCGCATCATTTCCATAATGTACTATATAGGGGGAGGAGCCACCAATTTTTGATCCAAATGGACTAATAACCCATGTAAGCGGCGAGGTTCTGTCGTCGTCTTTATAACAGTCCGGCTGGACTATACACTTTTGGTCACCACATACTTTGAGGCACATTTCAACCTCTGACTCCCATCAGTCACAGCCAAATTCCAACCGAGACGAAGAAACAATATCGATAAAAATGTCGTCGTCATCAGGGGCCATTGAACTTCGTATCCACACGAATTGTTACCCCTGGGCCCCGACAAGCCTAAGGATATCTGTAAAGTAATATGAATATCATAATAATATACTTTGGATGAGAAATATATCGCAAAAATGTAGAACGGTTGTTTGGCATGGCCTACTGAGTTTGTGACATTCGGCTGCTTCTTACAAAGTCTGGGCATGTGTAGAGTATGTACTTGACCCTGCTCATGTATTAAATGAATTATGTTGAAAGAATCGTGAGAGAATTTGCAGTGATCAGGTTACATCATATTCTGTGACGCCCACTGCCAGCCACAAACCACACGGTGCAACAAGTTCATCATGATGTACAGGTCTTTCCTTACACTGCACATTCTTTCAACTCGGCTACCTCAGTCGGATTTGCCTAAACATTCTTCTCTCATCTATTTCTCACTCGACACGCTAGTGTTTCGAGTGTCACTGGACGAGCCTAAGTAGGCATGCGCTGGATAGGACCATTTCCAATCCTCGACTTCACAAAAACATTCCTTCCTCAACATGCTGATGACGGTGATTACAGTAAACTACCCCCATTAACCCTTGACCTGTCCACCCCCGGTATAGCGCCGAAGAATGATCTCATCTCCAAGCTCGTAAGCGACATGCTTATCAACCTTTATTATCCATGTTATAACTGAGATATTTGCCAGGTCCAAGTTTTGACTGCAAAGGAAGGGCCTTTTGGTGGAAGGTTCACCGTCATTGGCGGACCGCATGATGAAGATTCTTGTGAAGACGATGAACACATACCGAGACCCGATCTTTCAATAATCGAAAATCATATTCCCTCATTTCCAATAGACCCTGGCGTCTCTACCTTCTCTTACACCCTCCCTTTTGTAATCACAATGCATAAGGACCCCTTTGTGGACTACTTCTTGAAGAGAATCTCTCTGATAACAGTTATCTCTATCAAGAGAAATCCCTCATTGTTCAACGCAGACTCAACCGCGTATTATCAGAAGTGTTCGCAATGAGCTGCCGAACGCACACCTTTGGTGTTTTAATGAATACATATGGTGTAGCTCGACTTCTACGCGCGGACAGGTCGGGTCTCATTGTCACTGACGCTTTTAACTATCACTCGGAGCCTGAAATACTCTGGAACTTCGTGGCAGACTTTTCCGTGCTATCAAACACGGACAAAGGCATTGACGAGACTGTGCGTATTATCGATGATCCCAAACTGTGTAAAACCGTCTATGAGAGGTTGACAGCTTTGGAATTTGAAGAATGGGATTCCCAAGATAAGTATATATTCTTGGAAATTGATATCCTTGACGTGAATGGGAACCATCATGGTCTTATCACAATGAGTCCTGGTGCAGGGTATGAAGCTATGGCTTGGGATAGTCGTGGAGGTATGAAACTGCCTGTCTATGAGCCTGTTGAGGAAAAAGTGTACTTCCTGAAAGAAGGTTGGAGACCAGAAGTCTATGGGATAGAAAGAGAGGACCAAATACTTTCAGAGCTACGAGATGCCGGTGTTTCCCATGTACCGCACTTTGTTATGGGTGGAGACTTGGAGGGCCCTGATTGTGCCACAAGATCGTATGAATACGAGTCAGCAGAGTGGAGATGCAAGACTAGTCATGATTCTTGCGATGGAGTGATTCCTCGTCAGCATTATCGAATTATGATGGAATACATTAACTACCGACCACTGAAAGAGGTTAAGACGGCAAAGGGTCTTGTTCGTGTTCTTCTTGACGCTTTGGAAGGTGGAGTCTTAACTCCTGCTAATAGAAGAGTGCTACTGAAAATCATATCCAGCTCATGGTCAAGCATACGAACAATGCGGAATTTTACATCGCGACATAAGTGATGCTAACATTGTCATCATTGACGTTGAAGGAGAAGAACGTGGGGTTCTTGTCGACTGGGAGTTTGCCACTCACATCAGGAAGGAGAGTAACAAACCAAAACTCAGATTTCCCCTTCTGATTGTGAGTGAACTTTGAGACCTAGCTCATGGTAAACTTCTAATATAGATTTCGTTGCGCTCCACAGGGAACGTGGGAATTTGTCTCAAATCGGCTGTTAGTTAAAGCATTTACACGGACCGCCATACAAAATAAGCAAGATGATTTTGAATCATTCTTCTGGCTTCTTTTCTACATTGGAATCCGGTACCTTCCTCACAACAACCCAGAATCCGAAGTGGAACAGCTCATGAAGTCAGTATTCTACATAAAAGATCTAGAATCCGCGCTACAAACGAGTCGCTAGTGGTGGTTCAGGAAAGCGGCTTCTGCTACTCACTAATTATTGCATCACCAATCCAAAGCCACGATTCATGTTCACTGGGAATGGGCCGTTCACAGATCTGTTTTATAAGTTCTTACATGAGGCCCGAGGGCATTACTTCTGGCTTAGTGCCAACACAAAGTTCCAGGAACACTGGGGTCATAAAATTGGACTTGACTTGGAGTCGTCTAAGGAGAAAAAAAGTCAAGGCATTGTTCCGAAAGGTCTTGCATTCTCTGATCATAAAGGAATTACAACCATGTTTGAAGAAGCTCTCGCAGCGGACTGGACTGAGGAGGCATCGCTGACGGATGAGTGGGGTTTTGTTGGAGTGGTACCAATCTAGAATTCACTCTTACTATAGTATACTAGCGGTGCACCCGTGCTACGCACGGGCTAGGGTCAGTGAATCGTCGAAATCCCCATAGGATGTATGTATCTGACTTGGGGCTAATTCTGTCATGCACATGATGGTATGTTAAGCCCGTGTCTAGTGAGTTTTGAATAGGGATTAAAACAGAACGATTTCCTAATATTGAGTTGTTGACAGTAAGTTCTACATCTATTCTGTTGAAGTCCTAAGCAAGTGGAACAGCTCCAGGATCCAGATGAAAGTAGATTCTCTAGATGGATGGACTACATATTTGGTATTTAACATTCGACGCCACTGTTTCTTTTTGCGTTAGAACATGATGCCGTTCAACGTCATCATGTACCCATTATTCACGTAAAATTACCGCTTTAAATATTATCGTGTCCACTTCTCTACTTGTTCTCCACACAAAATGACCTTCCGGCTAATCATCCTTCATGATTGGCTTGACACTAAAATGTGTATGGTATTTTTTCATTGGAGGATTTTGATGTTTGTCTTTGACGTTTGTCTCGTGAGGAGAAGCCTTTGTCTTTTGTATAATAGGTACGAAATTAATTTCCAGGCAACCTAATATACAAACGAATCTGCTTTTATCAACCTAATCTATGATTGTGGCTCATCGACGATATTTTTCAAAAGCTTCGAGGTGGCTAGAAGCAACCAAGTTATTCTCTCCAACCAATCATGTCTCTCAATACGCTAGAAAAGGGCAAGTAACTTTCGACAGCCAATCGCGGAACTCAGTTGTCTCTGTGGGAGAAAAGCCTTGTCTTTTGTATAATAGATGATAGATCGGGTCGAGTACTAAGTCAATTGATGACTACATAGCTTTGGAACTAATACATTTGACATTGGTCGTAGAAAACTGTTCCTTTTGTTAATATAAGTCTGCGCCTGGTTATATATTCCTCTTTTCTCTGTGGCCACTGGAGAATCGCACGAGGTGCACATATCCACATAAAATAAATGATTAAAGTCAACTCGAAGTTCAATGAGTCGCACTAGGTCCAATGATCGACATTACCAACCCGAGGCGATTTATACACATCGTACCAACCACAGTCTCCTCGGTTTCAATTCAAACAGTCCAACCATCTCCTTCGTATTGGTATCTAGTATCCCTCTTCATTGAACATCATGGCCATCCATAAAATTGATCTTCTCTATAGACTCTAATTGTAACTTTTTCTCTTTGTGGTAAATTCTAATTTCGATGGTAACTTTGCATGATCAGTTTTGGTAATCGTTAATCTGACTGATTCCAAGCTCTTGATCTCTCTCTCATTACAACCATCCATTACAATCACGCGTACCCTGCTATGCCCTCCGTTACAACCCTATCAGAATCTGGTTGATCAAGATGCTAGGGCGTTAAAATATTGGCCTGAATATATCAACGGTAAGATGTGTGCACGTTATGAATGAGAAATTGAAATATTTACATCTTCACATTCTTTATCTGATTATTTGAGAAAGTCCATTGGAAACTTTGGGATGAGGGGTTGAAGGTTTATAATGTTAGCTTGGAGAATTTGGTCTATGAAGAAAGAGTTGTCATTGCAGCTAATGATGGTGATGATGATGAAGATCAAGAAGATGGAGAAGGTTCAAAGCGTGCTGTTACTGCGAAACTTGTTGATTTGGATTTACCACCTCGAGATATACAGGAAGCAGGAGACGAAGATGAAGAGAAGACGAAGACAAAGACGAGGAAGGAGGAGAAGGAGAAGTGGATAAGGATGAAGAGATGGCAGATGTAAACGAAGATCCAAACGACGATGGAAATAAGGGTGATAAAGAAAATCATGATGTAGGTAAAAGCGAGGATGAAGACGAAGATGAAGATGAAGACTATGAAGATACGAAGAGTCGCAGAAGGATTGGAACGACAACTGAAAGCATCACTTTTATGTCAATCAATAGGATTAGAAGGGACGAAGAATATCCTTCTCAAGAATCATTGCATATCCCCTATCGTTGGTGCTTGGAATCATTTTTCTGGATTTTGAACTACCTATGCGCCGAACCAAAATCCATGTGGTATCCCAAGAAACCTTATGATAAGGGTGGATTGGCTTTCTTATGGGGCGAATCTGCTGATTTCAGCGTTCTGGAAAAAACGAAGAGATTGAAGCTATGCACACTGGTTCAAATACGACCTATGAACATGGAAGAGATTATTGGACTTAGAGGGGGTGTCGTTGACGAGATGAAGTTGCATCGTATGGTTGAAATCGCCGAAACTACTAGATTGGTCCCGAGTCCTACCCAATCCGAGGTATTTAAAAGATGGATGGTGTTGGTTAAATGTTGGCAATCGATGTTGAGAAATGCAGGGTATTGGCATGCTACGACGACTTATCACGCGGTTTGGTATGAAGGAAAAACAGCTTATTGGCCGGATTGGACTAAACAGGGATTACGACGAGATGAACTTACAACGAGGAAGTTGTTTTTGAGGTATCTAAAAAGGTTTGAGGATGGTGGTCCAGATGTAGAGTCTCTCATTATTAGCTATCACACGTATAATGAATAAGAGACGCGAGATTCTGGGTTACCATCAGAATTCTGTGACAGACCACCTACCTCACCACCCACACGCCGCAATTGGTTCATAATATAAGTAATGTATATGCGCCGGTCTAGCCATGTCACTAGTTCTATTTACTGTAATGAGTCACTCGGTTTCTTTGGCGAATATGATAATTAAAGATAGGAAGACAAAATGACTCGAAGTTCGGAACACTGGGTCTAATGATGGACATTACCAAACCGAGACGATTTACAATGCAGATCGAGGAATGGCTTCGGTTAGAAACATGTCGCTGGTGAACCGGTGACATATTAGTGAGTCATACAATTCACATAACATCGTACACCTGTATATCACGGCCACTGCCTCCTCATTTCCAATTCATCTTCTCGGACAATTTCCTTCGTGTTGGTATCTACTTAGTATACCTTCTCATTGAACATGGCTGTCAATGAAATCACTCTTCTTCGCGAATCTATGAACGCCCAGGGTGCACTCCAACAACCATGGACAAGTGGCGTACACAAACTATCTGACGCAGAACGCTTTCTCTTCTATAAGCGCCAGGATGGTTCATACAAGTAAGAAACAATCACGCTCATGAATAAATTCTGCTACCCTTTTTTGACCTTCATTAGTCGCATAGAGCTGGGAAGCATAGACGCGCAATCTGATGTTGAAGATTTGGCCAGCGCGTGTCTACCTGCAACTTTTGGAAGGAATGACGAAGACGTTCTGGATGAAGACTATCGCAAGGCAGGCAAGATGGATTATGGCGACTTTTCATGGCCTTTTCACCCCGAGTCGCATGGTCAGCTCATTAGCAAATTGGTTAGTGGGCTATTCCCTTTCGATTGCCTCGAACATGGTATTCGCTTTGAAACTTATAAACTCAACGTTTATGGTACGCGTGTGATGTTTTTATTGGAGTAACTCATTGATTTTCTACTCGCAGGGGAGGGTTCTTTCTTCAAATCTCACGTCGATACTCCTCGAGGACAAAACGTGTTTGGATCTCTGGTTGTAATCCTTCCTCTTGGCAATCATCAGGGTGGTGATTTTCTCCTCCGCCATAAATCCAAGGAACATTGTTTTGATTCGAATGCTCTCCTTGCCAACACTAAATCTCCTTCCATCGCATATGTGGCCTTCTTCAGTGATGTAGAACACGAAGTCCTTCAAGTCACTCAGGGATATCGCGTCTCAATCACCTATAACCTCTACTACAGCGACGCTACATCTATTCCTAAACCATTGGTTCCGACTCAAGTAGAAATTGGACATCCTTTCGAAGTTGCACTCAAACGTTGTTTGGAAGACCCCACTTTCAAAAACAGACATGGACGTCTTGGTTTTGGATTGCAGTACATGTATCCCAGGAACATGAGTGAGGTTGTTGACTCGAAGGATGATAGCGAGGACACCGAAATGGAAGCAATGCACCAGCTTTTCGAGGAAAAGCAGAGAATGTACATCTTGCCCTCGAATCTCCAAGAATACAATGATAGGTGCAATAGAAAAAAACAAGAACGTTTGCTTCAACGGAAGAAGTATGAAGAAGAACAAGGTCTGGTTCATGAGCTGCTATTCTTAAAAGGAGTGGACGCCACTATTGCTCGTATATGCACAAAGCTCGGGCTGAAAAGTCGACCTCAACTACGTATATTCCCCGGTGAATGAGAACGGATATGAAGAATTATACATCATTTCTCCACATCCACTTTGCCCGGATCCTTACAATATAACAGTAGACGAACTTGAATTGTGTTTGAAATGTGTTTCAAGCAATGTCTGTGTTGCCTGGAAGGAGGGGTTTGGACCGAAACATGAGGATGAGAATAAACTTGCTGTAGATAAACACAAGGATTTGGCAGATAAGGATGAAGCTGGGGACAAAGATGAAGCTGAGGAGGGTCACAATGTTGATAAGTATAGCAAGTATGACTTGATGAATAAGACTATGAAGTTGACTTGGGTTGTTGATCCGACAGCGTCAAGGATTCGTAGAAAAACAAGTTACATGGCTTTTGGAAACGAATCGACTCTAGCTTATTTATATTATAATCTCTGCCTTGTTGTTGACCTTGAGTATAAGGAATAGCTATAAAAAAGATTTTTCCCTTGATTTTTGTGTACAGTATTAGTATATCACCGGTCCTTGGGCCATCACCTTTCCTTGGGTCAAATGACCGTTTCTCGTTCAATTCTTAAGATAAAATTCTGTAAAATTCTGTTTAAGCTACCATCACTGCTATGCATCTATCCTAATTAAAAATTTTCTTGGTGTCCATTCGTTCTTTTTTAATCCTCAAATAACTACCAAAAACGGATATGACGCAATTTGCTAGCCCTATTATGGACCAAACATTAACAAATTTATTTTGGAGAAAATGTGAAAAATATCTATTGGCATATAGAATCCTCTGACATCTGTTGTTTGGTTAGTAACTCCTCTTTGAAAAATGAGACTCTCAAGGAGTTTGAGAATGGGGGGATGCACATCAACAATAATTGTCACATTACCATATATGTACAGTTGATCAGATCTGCGGTTGGAGAATAGAGAGCCTGTTAGGTAGGAGAAACCCACAAAAGACCTATTATCAATTGCGAAACACATCCCAAAGCCTACGATGCCAGAAATAAGCCAAGAAGCCAACATTACAAGCTCAGATCTAAGTTCTGTCGAGGATGATTAGATATGGAGGTGTGACGTGACGTGTCCCAAGGACCGGGTTTGGCCTGATAATGGCTCGAAAGATTCATTTCTACACATCCCACTTTTGCATTTCTCTGTCTGAAATTAATATTTGGTATAGAGATAGTGTATATACAGTGAAAGAAAAAGAATGGATTTGAATAAATCAAAACTGAAACGGAAAAATGAGGAATGAATTTCAGTGGCCCAAGGACCGGTGATATACTTGTACACGATACGAAACTAAGGGGAAATTAATTCGAAGGTTAAGAATAGATTGATGGCCCGCACTCTGGTTCATTATGCATTAACTCTCATCATTATGCGCTAGTCTCGGCATTACTAAACTCACTGGACCGGAATTTGATACACGCGTTCCTATGAACGATCGTGCTCAAATGCCCAAGGCTCTTAAAGCTAAAGACCATACGGCACTCAAATCATTGTTTGAGGAAGCATTCAAAATGGAGAATTGGTCTTTGGAATGTAAAGAGCAGGATCAAGTTGATTGAAAGAAGTTGGAAAGTTCATGTTCTGGTGAGAAGTTAGAACTACCTGAAGGTTGAGGTGGAAAGAGATGTTGTAGGCTGAAGTGAATCTGATGGAAGAGATCAATATGATTCGGAGAGAAATGGCGTACATACTGTGTTTATGACATTCGGATGCTACTTACAAAGTCTGGGCATGTACATAGTTTAATGAAATTTAATTATCGCAGCTTTTTTTGGCGCCAATCACTTTTTTTGCATGATTCCCTGTCATTCCGGGAAAATTTACCGGCAACCGCCACAAGGAAAAGCCCAATAATGAGAAAGTCGGGAGGAATTTTTGTTGACAAAATATGTGTATTTGTAATTGAGACGACTTTGGAAGGTCATAGGAAATGTTGAGCAAAATGGAAAATTTTCAAGTTGACAGTTGAGCCAAATCTAAGAATGAAACGCGAGACGTGCAGCGGGGGGTATGTAGAGCATTTTTATCCACATGGTAGTAGGAGTGGGTATAGTAAGGAGTAGATATGGAGCTTAAAAATGTGTGGCAATGTTCTGATAAGTAGATACTAGATGATACTCATGCTTTACAGATGGCGAGACCGACAATTATACTGGCTTTTGATGTGCGTCTAGAACGTGCCATATGATTAAAAGATGGGAATACGACCAAACAAGTCAACCTGCAGAGACTTATGGCCAAGATACTTGGAAATGCCGAATATATAAGTATGAGTTCAGGCGAATTATACTGCGGCACAGGAAATAGTCTATTAGTTATTACTAAGGTCGACGACAAGGCATATCTTGTAATACAACTTGCCCAGAGATCCTTCATTTCCATACTGTATGTAGTCCGTTTCTCCACTACCTTTTGATACCTTGGGGTTAACAACCCAAGTCAGGTCCATTGTTAAATTCCTGTACATCTCAATCTCCTCCTCATTGTTATTAACTTCGTCATGATAAAACCCTGGTGCCCTACGATCATCCATCCACACGATGCACGGCTTCGTTCTTTCACTTTCCGTCACGCACAGTGAAAGCAGATCATCATAATCCTCCCTTTCATATTGACCAAGATCGATCCGCTCTGGTGTAACAATATGATAAAAAAGGTCGGCGTAATTGTCCTCCTCGTAAGTGAAATTGGTAGTTACACCCAACCCATATTTCGTACAGATACGAGCGATGGTTGCGTCAATTCCTTTCAAGTATGAAAGATTGCGAGAAATACCTTCCTTTTCCTCATTCCAGTCTTTCTCTTTGAAATCCTCATCTGCTACGTCAGACGAACTTGAAGTTCTGGGATAAGAGTGTTGAAGACCAAATCCAAGACGTTGATGAGTTTTTCTGAACGAAGGATCTTCCAAACAACGCTTGAGTGCGATCTCAAAGGGATGTTCAACGTCTACTGATGTAGGTGCCAAAGGTTTCGGGATGGCTTTTGATTCGTCAAAGTGGAGGTTATATGTAATAGAAACTCGATGACCCTCTGATACTTTAAGGACTTCGTGTTCAACGTCACTGAAGAAGGCAATATATGCGATGGAGAATTGATTGGCGTCCGCGAGGAGAGTATTGGAGTCGAAACGGAGTTCTTTGGATTCATGACGAAGAACGAGTTCTCCACCCTTGTGATTGCCAATCGGAAGAATGATCACAAGAGAACCGAACATGTTCTCTGCCCGAGGAGTATCGACGTGCGACTTGAAGAATGATCCTTCCCCTACATATCAAGAAAATATAACTAAGCCTACGACGATCGTTATGTCAGTTGAAATGCATACCATAAACATTGAGCTTGTAAGGCTCAAATAGTATACCATGTTGAAGACCGCCGAAAGGAAATAGCCCACTAACCAACTTGCTAATGAGATGAGGGTGTGATTCAGGATGGAAAGGCCATGAAAAGTCTCCATGATCCATCTTTCCTGCTTTCCGGTACCTCTCATCCAAAACGTCTTCATTGTTTCTGCCAAAAGTGGCAGGAAGACACGCCTTGGTCAGATCTTCAACATCAGTAGAATCAGCTTTTCCGGTCCCTAGTTCGATGCGACTGTTACCAAAAACGGTTAGCATACATCAGTTCAAACTATTCAATTGAACACGTACTTGTATGAACCATCCAGACGTTTGTAGAAGAGAAACCGTTCGGCGTCTACAAGTGTATCTACGCCACTCATCCAAGGCTGTTGCAGGGTATCCTGTGATATCATGGACTGTCGAAGAAGGGAAATGGGATCGGTAGCTGCGCTAGTCATGGTCGAGATGAAGAAAACGCTGAGGAAAACGTCCAGTGGCCTCTACAATAATCCAAGTATATAAGCAAGTTATCGATGTAACAGTAATAAATAAATTGGGGGAAAGGCTGACTCAGCGACTCCAAGTTCAATTACGTTCAGCATTCCATGACTCATGCATATGTTTTGGTTGGGTATTTCCAAAATAAAAAGGCGTGGCAAGGGTCAGATCTGACTCATTCAAACTTGGTTCAACATGTATAACCAACTTAAAACGATAACCTGATTTTACGTGTGCATGCATAAAGTACGCGAATACTCAACCTTACATCTTTTTTTTTTGCAAGTGCCAGTGAAGTAATCAGCACTGTGGCAACTCTGATAACGTTACGTTCAAAACGGGCCGGTAATTATATCCTCGTTGTGACTCGAGTGCCGGAACCTCCCAGAACCATCATAACTTAATACATCGAGGGTTAGTCCAACACCTTCCATTTCTTAGTGCATCTGTCGCAACCTCTTCCACCCCGACATTCAAATCCTCAAAGTTTCGACAGCCTTAACAAGGAGACTCTGAGGTTTCGCAGAGTCGTACCTGTCACATAATCACATTCATAGGCACTCAATCATCCTCACCCGTCATGTTTACAACGTGTGTTCTCTCACTATCCCTTTTCCCTTTTCATGTACCTCTGACAAGGAGTACTATGTGTACCTAGCTGCTACATAGATTCTCTTGCAGATGAACTACTAGAAGAAATATTCCTTATATCCTTGGCCCAGTCAATGACCATATGGAAACGCAAAACCGAAGAAAACATGATCTCCCTCTGCGAGGATCGAGGAAATTTATGTCTCGTAGCATACCGATGGAACTCCATTATAATCCTTAGCCCAAGATTATGGTCAGATGTACTCATTTCATACGAAGTCTGCCCAAACCCTTGCTCTAAATTCCTAAAAACCTGGTTCAAAAGATCGTCTGATGCATTATTAAATATCACTCTCAACCTTAACAACAGAGACATAAAGGCATTTCAAGAATACCTTTGGTATTTCGATCTAATTAAAATCAACATCTCTCGCATTCGGAAGTTATCGATTTATACAGTGAATGCATATCACTGTGTAGCATCAATACCATTTCATTTGGCGGTTAAATTGGAATGTTTGGAGGTCAATCGTGCGAACAAGGAGTGGGATGATCGTGATATGCAATGTACCAGGGATATCTCTATCGCTGTGGCAGTTGCGCCTACGTTGACTGACCTTAGTTGGGCACCTTATAACAATCTCATCGCATCCAACTTCCTTTCAACTAAATTTCCTTTCCAACGTCTCACCAACATCAATCTACGGACTCATACCATCTCTTTGAATAACTTTATTCGAATTCTCCGAAATTGTACTCAAGCTAAAGAAGTGGCATTTTACGTCCAAAAGGACTGGGATACGGATGATGAAATTGGAACTAGGAACGATAACACTAACAATACAAACCACAACGTCAGAGTCAACCGCTGTTTGCATGATAAAATCCAAAATCACACCATTCATCTTCCTAACCTCCAACATCTTCTTCTCTATCTCTCCAAATCAAATTATCAAATTCTTTCAATGTTGGACGTACCAAATCTTAAAATGTTAGCTCTATCATGCGACCGCCCTATTGGCACACCAGCACAGAATTCAGCTTCAACGTCAACTTTGTCCCAATCAATGATTCAGTGTCCATCTATCGCCATCTCAAATTTCATTTCTTCATCAAAACATTCCCTTCAATTCTTTCACATTGTACATTACGGTCGTAATTTCCTCTTGAATCTATTATCAAACGATAACATTATAGATATTCCTACCGTACAAATCCAAGTTTCCTGTCCTTTTAAAGACGTTGAAGAAATTCGTGAAACCATCATAAACGTTTATCCGATTTATAAACAATTTGAAGAAGAATTGATAATATCAAAGGCGTTTGTTTTTGGAAGGGGACCTACTCTACGTGTAGGTTGGTTAGATGAAGATGTAGAAATGATAATGGATCCAGAATCAATCTGGCGTCGTTTGGTCAAACCTCATATGTCAATCAATTGGAGAAGTGCTTGCACGGCTGTGTCCTCAGTATAAAAGTCAAGTATATTAGTATCTCTGATCGGAACGGAGTACAATTTTTGGACATAGTAGTATAAGGTAGAGATTCAAGTTGATATTTGTGTAATGGAATTACCATACCGATGCCAGATCACCGATATCAGTATCTAATAGAACCTTGTCTATACCAACGACGAGAAACAATACCTTAGACACGCCAGAAGATACACTGAAGTCGTATTTCTGAGAACGTAGAAATACAGGAACAAGGTACTCTAAACTATATATCCGAGAGCATAATAATCTGATTATAGCTACTTCGTCATGCTTGTCATCCACGTCATACTTTACCATATCTAAACACTTAATTATATTTTTCCTCTTGATTTTAGACCCGTAAAATTTAAAATTTAGAGGATCATCGTATCACTGAAATCTACAAAAAATATAACGTCTATTTATCTATTTTTTCTTAACATTAGAATACGTATGTACAATCAGATATAAAAAAAAGGTCTCTGAATATATTAATTTGAACAAACCCAAACCCACAAAAACCTCGACTTATCTACACCAAAAAAAAAGACAATACTTACACAAAAAAGAAAATAAATCAAATGTCCACTTGTTACCCGTTAGTGTGGTATATACCTTATACCTCATCTTGTTTTCACACAAGACTTATCCACGCCTTCATAACAAAAAGTTCCCCAAAACCACTCTTCTAATCCAATACCACAAAACCCTTCTTCCATCCAACTCTCGAACTCTCAAATCCAAACCTTCGTCAACATCTAATAAAATTACCAACAATCATACTAGGAATACCCCACTTATCCCTCCTAATAGTAAACGAAAAACAACAATTAATAAATCCTTCTTCCATTGGTGATTCATCCTTTTTAACAACAACATTCCCATTTTCATCTTTCGTAGGTGAATTTCCAACCGTTGATGCTGCCGCCGCTGCTGCTGCTGGATTTGGGTTTAAAACAGGTTTATATCGTAAGACACATGATGTCAAAACTGCTTTTTGACTTGAATCAAAGGCGACGTGGCCGTATTTCTAGAGGGGGGAAAAGAAAAGAAAAAAAGAAAAAGGAAGAAGAAAAGAGAATTAATTTGAGTAAAAAGGACGCACAGATGTTCGTGAATGAAACATTGAATAATAAAAACTCACCTCCCAATAATTCACAGCTGATTCCTCTGCCATGAGTTCATAAATACATAGCCGACCCTATAATGTAAAAAACCAAATGATGTGAAAATACTAATCAGCTCTACGCTGATTAAGGATAGGGGAGAAAAAAAAAACTGACATCGCGCATCATGTACCCATCGACGGCCACCAATTCACAAAACTCTCTATTCCCTTTATATATCTCCCCAGTTCTCCGCCATAAGCACGCAGGTACACCCATAGCGGAAAATACACGATCATAATCCAGGAGCATACGTTCAAAGGCTTCTTCAATAAAGACCAAATCCTAAAGGCGTGACGAGAAGAAAATTAATCGCTTGGGGTGAAATGGTGTGAGAGATACTTACCAAGTCACGTAATGACTGAGCAATGGCCTAGAGTAAATTGTCAAGTTATTTTTTCCATCATGAAAACTGCCCAGCATCGACTAACCCTGAACTTTGGTCTCAGTACCGATAGCGGTTGAAGAATCTGCTGTTTCGAGTCTTGTGAAACACTTTACACAGTAACGAAGATCAGCATACGTGCATAGTCACTGAGAAAGAAAGAAAAACTTACTTTCGGTCCATCCATCTCGACAACCTCGCATACCCTTTCACATAATTATAAGGTTTCAATAATCCAGCCTCATATTTACTCCGAATGACCCTATTCAACCTTTCATCGCGAGAACCAGGTTCCTGATCGGCAGCCGTAAGCAAGAACTTTTCAGTTTTCGTTGCAGAAGGAAGGATGGCCTCTGTAGACGATGATTTGTCTGATCCATTGGCATCAATAGAAGTGATAGCTGAGGCCAGAGTAACAGTATTCGCACTCGTTGTTGTGTCTGCGGATAGTACTGGGGTGGAGGTGGTGGTTGTGGTTGTGGTACCCGTTGTGGTAGCAGCAGTGATAGCAGAGGCAGAGGTTGCATTAGATCCAAAAGATGTAGATGACATTAGGGCTGGAGCAACTGTTGTTGGAGGGGTAAAGAACGATCCATCGTCCAATGTTTCCAAAAAGTCCCTATATTTTATGGCAGTTTTAAACACCAAGGGGTTCATAGGAAGGAGAAGAGGAAAAGACGTACGTGAGCACTGAGAATTCATTACCCAACGTCTCTGACTGATACAAGAAATTGGACTGAGGAACTGGTAAAGGCCAGCTAGTCGCAGCGGCGGGTGACCCTTGGTAAACAGGTACTATAAAAACATTAAAGAAAAGGAAAAGAAAAGTGAACTCTGGGTACCCACCAGGTGCAAATGTTCTAGCCAACTCTGGAGTAGCGGAACTTGTAGGTGCAGAAGGTGGCTTATCCGAGGGTTTCGGTCTTCTTTCATCATGACACAAATGTCCAATCTCCCGTTTGATGCTAGCGGTGGCAAAATTAGTAATTTAATAAAAAGAATAAAGAATACTTACCAACGCTGACATGGTCTCCCTTCGTCGCATGTCATATGGCTTCTTCTACAATACAAGCAAGCATGATTCACTTTCCTCCTCTTCGTCGTCTTCTTTTTCTTTCCAGCGTCGTCATCATTCGACGATCCAGTAAGATTACCAGCTGTGCTCGAACTGGCAGCAAGGTCAGCGCCAGTCTTTGCTCTCGTATTCGCAGACGCTGTCGAAGTGGAGGATCCAGCCGCCGAAGTCGAAGCCTGCGTTGAGTCGTAAGTTATTGAGAATGTCGACATTGTGGACTTTGCAGGCTTCGTTTTTGTGGGCTTGACAAGCGACCGAGCAAACCGATGGGAGAGTCTGTCAGGCGTTGTCGTTGTGGTTGATGGCGAGGAAGGACAACAAACAAATCGAAATTCGAACGCTTATTTCGCAGGGACAGGGAAACCAGGACCCCTGATACCTTCTCATTCCTAGCTATACGCTACACCTCATTCCATTCAATTATAAACTTACCATTGTAAGCCAAACATATCGGTTACATACATTTATGTGAACATCTGGATCGGTCCATAAAGTGTCTGGCTACCTCTCAGCGTGGTCCATCCCACAATCCCGGCTTTTTATTCAGAGGATCCCAATGCTTCGCCTCCAATTCTTCAAGTTTCCGTTTACAAACACCTTCCCTGCTAAGCCTCTTATTATATTGTTGAGCACCCAAAGACAGTCCCTCCCAAGATGTTTTCTCAAAACATCAATAAGCCAATATCGCATTTTGAGTTTTAATCAAAGCCTTCCTCTGTATACGTTCATCAATTTCCTAATCAGCTGCCTCAGGATGACCTTGAGGATGCCCCCATATAAGACTTTTGTCTTCGACGTCTGTCTCAGGAAGCTAACGATAGGCAAAGATTTTCCTTTAGTTCTTGAATCAAGTCATCAAGAGGTCTTTTTGTAACATTTACATCCCAACGAGTGCAGAAATGCATGATCCACAAATATTTCACAGCCCATGTCAAGATTCCCCTTTAATCTGAGGCCTACTATACCCATCATAATGCTGCATATAATACTCCACATTTTCCAGTTGATTATGGTAGATATATCGAAGGGCAAGCCACGTCTCGATCATCTATACCTTCACATCACATGCGCAAATGGGTATGCATATGGAGGATCAGCTTCTATTGGCCCCAGATCGTCATTGAATGGGTCTAATGCCTCGCACTTGATTCCAGATTTTTGTAAGGATGTGATGCAATGATTCCATACGTGACCACTATTAGTAATGTTGGCTTAAAAATCAAAAAACGAACGTGACTTTGGGTTGAAAAATGAACCCTATCTTGGATATACTAGCAACTACCGAACTGAAGAATTGAGGAGACTCTACCTCTACCATGAACTGTTCTCGCAGTCTTTCAGTTTCCCTCAACTTTAACTGTGGTTGTGACAAGAATTTGTCCAAGAATTTCATGACTGGAATGGATCCTATACATTGACATTCTAAAGCCAACTTGCGAATAAGGGATTGGTTATATGGAAGGTTTATTCCAACAGACCGAGAAGACGTCCCATTGTGCTTTAGTGATGGTTTTGGTAGGATCCATCGTGTTAGGAAGGATTCAAGGAGATTAAACAAATTAAATACTCGTAGCTTATAGGGTCCCTAGGGGAAACTTAAGACCGCCAGGACTCAATACCAACGCACTTGTCTGCAAGCAGCAATATATAATAATGCAAACAACAACTTAATGCCAATGCGATTATAAGTACATCAAAGACAACTCGTAAAGAATACATCAAATCATTATTACTATGGGAATCAGTCGAGGTATATATAAACAATGAGATTTGCCTGGTTTTCCACACGTAGAGTAATAGTCTATTGAAGAAATTGAAGAGATTCTGGAGTGGAAGGAAAACACTCATTTCATTTATTTTAACAATGCAAACACAGCAGCCACATAGCGTCCAATACGAGCACGGAATCCTTTGTTCCGAATAATAACCTTAGGTGGTTCAACCGCTTTGAGTGTACTTGTGTTACTGCGACTGCTAGCATTTGTAGCATCTGTCAATTTGAGTGGTGTAGATTCTATTTCTTTTTCGAGATGTTCATCAAACCACTAGAAAGAAGAAGAAGCGAAACCTTCAATCTTCTCCCTCAAATATATCACTGTCAAAAAAAACATACCTTCACCAAGAACTTCCCAGACGCTTTCGGATACCTCTTCTGAGTCTCATAATCAACATAAGTAACACCAAATCTAGTAATATATCCGTCCGCCCTAAAAGTAGAAAAGAAATCATCATCATCAGAGGTTAGTCAAACAACCTCACCGAGAAATATACGAGAAAAATCACACACCATTCAAAATTATCCAAAAGACCTAAAACGAATCAATTCAAACACAATTATAAACCCATAAGTGACTTTGTCATACAGTTAAAATCAAGGCACACGACGTACTCCATGGGAAATATGCTCGAATATCAACACCATCTTCTTTGATAGCGCCAAGTAGAGCAGCGGTTGTACCTCGGAAGTAGTTGACACGGTCTGTGTCTTGAAGGGCCTCTTCTAGAGGTTTAAAGTTTTCGTCCTTTACTGCGAATCCATTTTCGGTAACACTGTAGAAAATACCCATTTAGTGATGAAATCAAGATAGAAAAATCGAATGATCACTCACAATATGGGAAGCTTATAGCGCTGAGAAAGAAGAATATGTAAATATAAGAAGATTCTTTGATCGAAGTGTGTAAGGTTCGGCTTACTTTCCAAAGGTAGTTGAGAAGCTATTTTATAAAGTAACTCAGCATTTTATCGCGATATTATACAAGTTAGAACTAACCTGGCGGAATCCATCAGGGTCTTCAAATAAAATAAAACAGTCAGTATACAAGTAACTGAAAATTGACGATAAAACCTACAATCTTGCAACCACGCACAATGAGCTAAATATAGATCAATCAGCACCTAAATATATGTAGAGAAAATATCCCACAATGTCATACCTTGAGGACCGAGTTGAGTTCCATCAGGTCTCGTGAAAGTATAATCGACCAATCCTTGGAATTCGTCATCTCCTCCAGCTCCTACAAGTAAAAATAAGAAAAAAAGTGGCAAAAATTCAAATAGATCCAATTCCACGTACTGCAAAGATTCGTAGTGTATGTGTTCATTCCATAGAAATCAGAAGAGCCTTTGACAACCTTCCATTCTTCTTCGGAGATTTCAGGTAGCCTGTCACCAAGAACTTCACGCATATAAGGGGGGTAGAATCCAAGATAAACAGGATCCTAAAAGAGGGAAAATAACCCCAAATTCTATAAGAACATTGAAAAATACACACCGCGAACCAGCCTATAAGGGGAGTTGTCGGAGAAAGTTGAGTTAATCTTGATCGCTAGTTAGTTTAATGAAACACAACAACTTACCGATAGCAAAGTCCAATGCGTGTTGTGCAGCATCAACGTCTGTGAAACAAATAGATTCGGTTAGAGTCTTTGAAATATGATTTCTAAAAAGGGTTGATGCTGTGGACTCACTTTCTGGACTGTCATCATATGGCATCGCCCAATCTCCGTTAAGCGTAATGCCAATTTGACCTTGCTGTTGAGGCTTGAATTCTTCACGATATACCTTCACGGCATGTGCATGGGCCAGAATCAAGCTCCTTCCGACACTACAGAAACAACAAATGCGGGTATGAAGACATCAGCAACAATTTCCAACACATATAAAATTCAATAAATTCATTGTTCACTCACATCCAAGGTTCCGTAGAGGAATCACCTTCTGGTGAACGTGTACGATCACTTGATCTTCCAGGAGCGAACACGCCTCTTCCAAACCCCAAGATTGCAACACACCAAGGTTCATTAATTGTAAGCCTATAGGACAAATCGTTGGGTATTAGCGGAGAAACCCTTTTCGCTTGTTGAAGCCTGGGCAACTCACCAATGTTTTACACGATCACCGAATGCTGCGAAGCAGACCTAATTGACAATGAAAAGAACGCAAGGTCAAAATGTCGTCGCTTATTTTTAAACTAAATGAATTTGAAATGTGAAACTCACCCGAGCGTAGTTCGTGTAGTCTTGTACAATTTCTTCTTTATTCAACCAGCCACCGTATCGGTCTTGCAGGCCTTGTGGTAAATCCCAGTGATAGAGTGTCTAAAATAACTGAGTCACAATTCAAAAGAAACTCCACTTTTTTACGTACCACGAACGGAGTTATACCATGGGCGAGGAGTTCATCAATAAATTTGGAGTAATGTTCAATACCCTTTTGGTTGACGGGATCATTCCTTCCACCCAAAGGGATTATACGAGACCAAGAGATAGAGAAACGGTATGACTGAACGCCATAGTCCGCCAATAGTTTAATATCATCTTTCCATAGCTTATAAGAGTCTGTCGCCACACTCCCATCCCTCCCATCCTGGGTCTTTCCTGGCGTCTTTGCAAAATCATCCCAAATCGACTTTTCACGACCGTCTACATTTTCAGAACCTTCAATTTGAAACGAGGCTGTAAGGTTTTATTTATGTCTGTCAGTACGTGTCCACATAGAGGTAGGAAGCACCCGAACCTGTGGCGAAACCCCAAATGAAGTCTTTAGGCAATTTATCAGTTGTAGAAGCTGCCATTACTGCGGGCGAGAAAAAAAAACGGAGAGGCAGCGAAAGTTAGCAAGAAAATTACCAAACACCAAGGGCTCCCTTTAAACCAAAGACAATCCCCCGATAACACTCAGTTCCTAGCAATAACATTTGCCTCTGCTCCGAAGTTACTCCGCCGGTTCAAAAAAGCTTCAACTAGTCGTCTTCCTCCATCCGGTTTCCACCCATCAACTAATGATTCCATCGCTCAAGCTCCCGAATTAAGTAAAGAGAGTTACTCCGTGCGCACAAAAAAAGAACCTCCTAAATGACAAATCATCACAGCAAAAGTTGCAATGACAGCTCTGTGTAATTGGGGACGAAGTGCGTGCAATCCCATCAATGCATCACCGGCACCGGAATTATGTCGGAGGAATGCACGTGATGTTTGGAAGCTGTTCCCCGGGCCCCTATTCTTCTATGATCTCATTCGTCCTGGCCATGCGGGTTCTAGAGTCCACCAGTTGGCACCAGTTGGCTTTGGTTTGAGCCGAGATTCGGAAATATATTGTATTTTTATCTCTTTCTTCTAAACCATGTCCATCTCTGAAGAACAAGGCGTTGCAATCTTAGGTGCAGGAATCTTTGCAAAGGAAGGTACGCAATAAATTGAGTAAAATTGAAATTTCTGAACAAGTATAATAATTCCGATGATTACCCCGTTAACAGCCCATTTACCTGCGCTTGCATCCCTTGGAAAATCAGCACCGCCGTTGAAAGCTGTTTATTCGCGATCTGAGCGTAGTGCCAACGATCTAGCAAAATCCGCAATACAGATCCTCAATCTAACTAACCCTTTATCTGTATATCACGATGAAGGTGACAACTCGACGGACCTAGATGCTTTACTATCCCGGTCCGATATAACATCAGTTATAATCGCTTTACCTATCACTATCCAACCTACCATCATCCTCAAGGCACTTTCTGCCGGTTTGCATGTTATAAGCGAGAAGCCTGTTGCGGCTGACGTTCAGCGGGGTTTGGAATTGATTGCCGAGTATAATGCAAAGTATAAACCTTTGGGCTTGGTTTGGAGAGTTGCTGAGAACTTTGAAGCTGAGCCTGGGTTCAGAGCTGCTGCTGAAGCTATTAAAGCAGGAAAGATTGGAAAAGTTCAAACTTTCAAGGCGGTTGTAGTTAATCATATCGATAAAACTTCGAAATGGTATAATACTCCATGGCGTACTATTCCCGAAGTAAGTAGTTTTGGCAGAAATCAGACTTTAACCCCTCATTAATCCGATTGTTTTATTTTAGTATCAAGGAGGCTTTCTGGTAAGCCTCACCAATTAGACTAGAAGTCATTTAAAGTGCCACCGGAATTAATAACTATTCTCAAAATCTATTTCATAGCTTGATGGCGGGGTGGTACGTCACACATTTTTACTCCACGTTATTCATCCGTTCATCCGACAATTCATAATAACTCTTTTCGAAAAAATGACAATACTAATGTCAAATTATGATTCTTATTATAGCATACCATCGCAGCACTCCGATTAATGCTGCCGCATGCAATTACTCAACTTTCCGGACATAGTTCTTTGAACAAGGAATATCTTGCTCCTCATGATACTATCCACGCAATTGTCAGGGCCGGTCCTGAAATCCATGGAATAACGGAGTTGACGTGGGCATCACCCACCAAATCTCGACCCTCACTTGACAATTATCTTTTCACCGGTTCAAAGGGTTGGTTATCCATTAACCAAGCATCGAAACCTGGATCAACCTCTCCTATTTTACGTATCGCCATTCGTTCGGTTTCGGAAGATGGCAAAGAAAAAGAGGAAATTATTGAAGAAGAAATGAAAGGTGTTCAAGTTGAACTTGAAAGCTTCTTTGAAGCTGTTAAAGGACAGGATGATGGAAAAGAACTTGGTGATCCATTTGGTGCACTTACTGATGTTGCATTTATCCAAGCCGCTTTGAATAGTGAAGGAAATGTGGTTGATTTGACTCACTTGATGTCGATTAAGGGTAACCAGTGAAATCTCTTTCCTATCTAAATTTTGTATTTCTCCGAAGAAGCTGGATAACGAATTATAATTATATGTTGTAGTGCACCTACTGATTCAAGCCACTCCATGCATATTGTACCGTAGAGGGGTCTAAGCATACAAATCCTCGACTCGGATGAACTGCGATTAATCACTGCGATGTTTTTCCGTGGTTTGGTAATTGAGGCACGACCTTGTATCCCAAACACGTTGAAGACTGAATTGATGATGGAATTTCAATACATACGTACATACTTACCTATACTTACGCCAAGTGGGTTGTCAACAATGTGCCCCTCGATGAGCGCATCAAGCATCCGATCAATCATCATTAGCCTATGTGGGACCTCAATTGAGTGAGCGAAGTTTTTCCGAATACTGTGATTTTCATTCCATGACTTCTTTAGATATTTCTCAATTAAACCCCTTCGAGATAATAATTGATGAGCGAAAGATCCAAATGCAAGATGTTACACTACTATGTTGACAAGTATTTGACAATCAGAGTCCTGGTCTATTTACCCTTCCTTGATACTCGTTCAATTCCTTCCATAAAATCTTCTAAAAACTCAGATTTCCCCCCTTTACTCCAGTTCTGCAATACAATAGACTGCCCCTTCTAAGGACGACACGATCCGAATCGTTAAGGTATAATATAGATTCCACTTTCGGAAAGAATGTCATTAGACACTCCAGCATGAAACTCCTTTTTATTATTACGCGTTGATGAGCAATGATCGTGCGTTAACTTTGATTTTAATAGAAAAGACCTGACTGAAAATTCGTACCGTGTACAGTTTGAATATCACGGGTTTCACCTTTTTCTATTGAACTCATACCCGTTTTGTGTCAGTTTGTATGTGTGATACCGACTCCGGAAATCTGCATTTTGGATGGGTGGCGTGCTATGAGTGTATTACATATGTAGTGGAAAATAAATTGATGCCCTGTTCAGTTCACTGAGCCCTACAATTATTTTTGTGAATACATCTGAACAAGATTTTCACCTGTAACAGACCGACCAGATTGTATTATTAAGATACCCACTTCAAACTTGTAAGGGTATACGTATACCACCATCTAAATGTCTGAATCCGAGCTGTACCACACATCGAGTTGGCCAAAGCGTGAGAGGACTATTTTGTAGTACTGGTATATAAGTAAACAAAATAATGATCTACCACAGTTTCAAAGTTAACAATTACCACCATGTCTACGTCTAACACTCAAGAACCTACTTCTCCTACTATACTTCAAGTTCCCCCTCCAACCCCGGCTCGAGGGAATGGTGAAGACACTGTTACTACAGGTATTATCTTACCTGTCTTCGTATCAGTGCTTCTAATCGTTTTAAACAGAAAGTCCCCTCGAATATCACCCTGAGGCGGCTTTAGTGGAGTCTACAACCACGTCTACAACCAATGATCCCAAACCAACAATCACGAAGGTGAGCGCTACATTTCCATCGTTCATACTACTCGTAAATACTCAACATTTGACACTGTTCTATTTCTTAGCCCCGTACACAAATTAGACAAGGTAGCCTCAAAGACTTCGTGAACACAAAAGTAATACCGAACTTGAACAAGTCGACGATTATTACTGATGAGAACAAAGTTGTGGTTGAGGAACCTCAAGTCCAGGAGGACAAAGACTCTGAAGGGGGTGGTCTTAATTAAGAATTCGCAATTCTTCGATTTTAAATTGTAACTACTGTTCTTGTCCATGTTACAATATATCTGTCAGATAAAATATAAAAGGGAGATGAAAGAAAACATTATTGTCTTTTTCAAAAGTTAGTAATATGGTTGAAAGCCGGGACGGCTCTCTGAGGATGAACGAACATAATAACTTACGAAGGGTGAAGGTAACGGCCACGAAGTTACTATATTAAAGATTGAGAATGCTCACTGTAAGGTACAAATAATAATATGAGGATGTGAGGGAAGTGGGGAGGGAACCGTAGGGTATAAGATGGGGAGGACCCATCTTATATATATACCTTTCAATGTTAGTATTCTTATCTTCCTTATATGCAGTGTCGTCAGTGTCTTGTTCGGTGATGTCACCAAGTGACGAGGTAGGTGTGTAACTGTTTACAACGGTGTTGTTGAAATATCACTTGTATAATTAACTTTATTGAACTCAGCATGAATCCATTACCAAGGAAACCCTCCATAGACAAAAGAAAGCGCACAGTATAAACATTTCTCAATAATCAAACCTACTTATACATTATATCTGAGCCCCTTCAATCCCAAAAGAATGCTTTTAATTGTATTAAATGCAGTGTACATTGCATTTATTATACTAATAAAGCGTGAGAGAAACTTCCTTTTCCGCAGCGTTATATATATAAGAAGTCTTATTCCATTCAATCTCTCCTAAACAAACAGCCACAAAACCATGTTCACCATCTCCCACTATCTTCGGTTCATCATATGTTTCATTGTAATATCCCGGCTCATAGTGTTGATTTTATTCATACGAGATCTACAATATTCAAGGCAATCGGGATGGTTCTTAGTACTATCCCTGACCGCTTTTGACCTGGTTCTAGCTTTGTACATTGTGAAAAAGTTAGAAAGGACCCGGCTTGGATGGAAGGTCGCCGATACTAGAGTAAGTCGGTTGTTCTCCCTCATCAAGGGCTTATACCACCTCTCTTCAAAGCAATTGTTGTTTAATCTTTGTGGACAGATACTTGACACAAGGGAAGGAATGAAGCTTTGAATTATATGCGGGACGACCTCAATAAAAATTAACGAAATTCTGCCTGCCAAGTTCAAGTTCTCCAAGTCACCCCTCCTCACCTTGCAATCATATTGTCTACTACGGCTCATGTTCACCGTCTGCGGAATAAATAATAATTCTCGCTATCAAATTGACTCATTCATACGTAGTTCTAAGTGTGGTACTGGAATAGGCATAACCAAATGGACTACCCGAAAATTGATCATCCTCTTTAGCCTCACCCCTCCTCTCTGAACTGCTTTCATCCCTCCCACTAAGAATATCCCGGCGCTCGTGAGATGGTCGACATATAACCGTCTCAGGCTGCGTCCTAGGGATAATTTAAGGTCCTTATACACCAGTCGGAGTTCAATTCATCAAAATCCAAACTTGGACGTCTCTCTACTAAGACAACCTATTTTTAGTTCTCTTTTTTTCTTTTAAAGTAGAAAAGTAATAGGAATATAGACGTGAATTTCTTTTTACAATGAGAATAGTGATGACAAAAGTGAATAATGTAGGTAGCAAGTATGTATATGAATGAAATGAGTATTAGGTACACAAGGGTACCAATATTTGAACCAAGCAAAAAAAAGGAACGAAAGAAAGAGAAGGACGAGAGAGAAACTTCCAGAATAAGACACTGATCTTCAAAATCTTGAAAAACTGCAACGCGGCATAAAGATTGAAACAAGAGAGACAAATTAGCAGTGGATAAATCTACATTTAATTAACAATCCAAAAAGAATGCACGTCGACGATCTGAATTCGAGACGTACAGTATGTGAAATTTTCAGAAAAGAAACTTTCATAATATACCCCTTTGGATCTTCATTTGGGTGGGGGAGTTGGTGGTCCTATTTTGATATATTGAACACCAAAGATATGATTCCATTATATGGCAAAAGACATACCAAATAGACCATGAGGTGTTGGTGTGGCAGGTGCAGAAGGTGTTAGAGGTGTGGGTGCCAGTAAAGGATTCGCTAATGAATATGGCATTAAATCCAACAAATGCAATAGAGCTTCGTAATAAAAAGAAGTACGTACGTCTCCACTGTGCCCAAGCAGGTAACTCTGGTCTGGGTGGTTCAGGCGCCGGTACAGCCACAGGCGCTGGAGGTGCAGGAGTCGCAGCAGCTGGTCTACCTCTGATAGCTTTACGTTCTGGTCTTTTATGAACTACTCGCCATCCTGGACGAGCTGCTGGGACATCTTCGATTGCGGGAGGTGCAGGTGGGGGTGCGTCAGGTGGTGGAGGTGCTTCAATCTGAGAAAATGAGCAAAGTTGGGTTGAATATGATGAATGCGAGTCCGAGAAGGCATGATTTGGTTGTAAGGGTTTGAGTAAATGGATAGTCGGATGATGATGAAAGGAGATAGGGGCGTAAAGGATGTAGTAACGTACCTTTGGTCGCCAATCTGGCGCATACTCGCCTCCTGCTCCGTGTTTCGATTTAACAGCCATGAGTTCGGCAATCTCACTAGAAAAAGGTGGTTTATAAATGCAAGAAAATGAGAAAGAAAGCAGCGCACTATTGAAGGGCTCGTCGCTCGTCTCTGAGTTTACCAACCTCTGCCAACAAGATACGTACTTCACTCGCTAGAGCTTTACTAAAGTCGCTGATATACCTGCACAAATAGTTAGTACATCATTGAGCCGAGGGTTTGGGTACTTGCTTTAGAAAGGAACACGAGGCAAATCAAATCAATAATTTCCCATCAATTTCCTCAAATCACATTATGTCGCTCCATCCATCCATTCTAGCAGCTCTCGATCCAGAATACATTGCTTTTCATAATGCTCATCTTACTTCACGAGTACCCACTGAAGATCTTCCATGGGATCCAGCAATCCGTGAACAACCCACCGTCCCAGGGACAACTGACCCAGTGGAAATAGGCAAGATTACTGATTATGATATACCTCCCACCAGAGTTCGCGTTTTCACTCCGAAAGGCGATCCTCCGACTGGCGGATGGCCTGTCTTGGTTTGGTTCCATGGTGGTATGTCTTATCCCTGTCAATCTACAAAATCGGAACTTGCGATCAGTGATAATCAACCATAATTAGGTGGTTGGACATTAGGCAATCTTTCATCTGATGCTTCATTTGTTACTCGTGTAGTAACTGGTCAGTCTCATTAATGACACCACTTAGAGGTCCTTTAATAATAAGTACAACTGTTAGCTGCCAATTGCGTCGTTGTATCTGTCGACTATCGTCTGGCACCTGAGAACCCATATCCAGCTGCAGTCGAAGATGCTATATCTGCTCTTCAATGGGTATATACCAATGGTCCTTCTAAGATTTCTGTCAATGCTTCACGCATCGCTGTTGGAGGTTCTTCAAGGTTCGTTTAATTTCCTCATACATCATAAACTTTATATTTATTATATAAAAAAGTGGTGGAAATCTCGCTGCGATGCTCTCATTGAAAGCACCTACACTTTCTACTCCTATCCCGTTAATATTTCAACTCTTGATTGTCCCAGTCTTGGACAACACCCTCAACTCGACATCTGCTCATGGAAAAAGAATATTCATACAACATGGTTAACCCCACGTCGTATGGAATGGTTCCAGAACAATTATCTTCCGAACTCGAAAGACAGAAGTAATTGGGATGCCTCACCGGGACTTGCTCCTAAAGAATTGTTGAAAGGACTACCTAAGACTTGGATTGGTGTTTGTGAGTTGGATATTCTTGCTGCTGAGGCGATCGAGTGGAGCGAGGTTTTGAAAGAGGAAGGTATTGAGGTAGAGATTGAAACGTATAAAGGTGCACCGCATCCCATAATGGCTATGGATGGTATGTATTTTGTTCTTCGTTTTCAATGAATAAATGTAGGTGTTGATAAATTAAACCCTTATTTCTGTTCTATTTCCTTTCTTTTAGGGTGAGTCAAATTTTGTGCTTGTAATCATTTAATTAATTTAATTGACTTTCTACCTTCGTTAAAGTGTCCTTGCTATTGGAAGGAAGATGGTTGCGGACGCAGGCCAAGCAGTTGCCCGTGCTTTTTCCCAAACCAGATAAACTATCCTAATTAGATCTCAAGAACGAGCTTGTTCTTGTAAAGAAGTTAAATATACGGAATGTAACTATATGTCTGAAGATACCAGCTGAGCGTGTACACAAGAGATGTAGGAAGGCGAAATGATATAATAATATGTCAATTGGAAAAGTAAATAGGATATGCCGATACAACCCTCGGGGCAGATAAATAATGGTGAGGTACTATTCGTTGTACGAGATATCTCTACATTGGAAGGACCCTTTTTCGGAGAAACTTCAACTTCTCCATAACTCATGAGGCCTGACGTCCGAGTCACTGCTCCCCAGGCAAGTTCTGTACGTATTAAAGCCAACCGCCCCTACTTTCCCTAATGACTCGGTCTTGACTCCTAGTGATATATCTCAGTGTTACTAAAGCGTGACTCACTGTCATACTCGTATCGAACTAGGAACTGGGAAAACTGATTCTACTGACGTGGAGGATTTGGCCAAGGCGTGTCTTCCAGCAACTTTTGGAAAGAACAATGAAGATGTTTTTGATGAGAATTGCTTATCGCAAAGCAGGAAAAATGGATCACAGAGACTTTTCATGGCCTTTTCTATCCTGAATCACACGACCATATCGTTAGTGAGCTTGTTAGTGGTCTATTTCCTTTCGGTGGTCTTCAACATGGTATTATATTCGAGCCTTACAAACTCAATGTTTATGGTACGGATATATATTGCTCAAATATCAGTAGTAAACTGACAAAATGGTTTTTTTTCCCTACGTAGGAGAGGGTTCTTTTTTTCAAGTCTCACGTAGACACTCCTCGGGCTGAGAACATGTTTCGTTCTCTTCTGATTATTCTTCCGATCGGCCATCACAAGGGAGGAGAGTTAGTGCTTCGTCATCAATCCAAGGAACTCTGTTTCGACTCCAACGCTCTCCTTTCTGATACCACCCAAGGATCCATTGTATACATTACCTTCTTCAGTGATGTTGAACACGAAGCCCTTAAAAGTCTCCGATGGATATCGAGTTTCTATAATCTCTACTACGAAGAAGACATGGCCATTCCCAAACCTTTGGCTCCAACAGAAGTAGAGGTTGATCACCCCTTTGAGATTGCACTCAAACGTTGTTTGGAGGATTTTTCATTTAGGAAAACCCATGAACGCATAGGCTTTGGTCTTCAACACACCTATCCCAAACAAAAAGTGGCGACTGATGTTACAGACGATGATACTCAAACGGAAAATTGGGATGAGCAAAGAGAAGGCATTTCTCGCAACCTTTCATACTTGAAAGGAATTGATTCAACCATTGCTCGTATTTGTACAAAATACGGTTTGGGTGTTGCCACCAATTTTGTGTATGAGCCACATGATGCATATGAACACTTTATATGTTATCTAGTGACTCCGAATCGGATCGGGCTCGGTGAATATCCGAGGGAGGATGCAGGAAATACGCTTTCGATGTGAGGAGGGATTTTAAGGATTTAACGATGAAAATTACTCGGGTTGTTCCTCCGAGACATTCAAACGAATTGGGAGCAACTCCATTACTAGCGTATGGAAATGAACCGAATTTGGCTCATATGTATTATAGAATTTGCCTTGTGTTGATCTTTGTATGTAGAATTGGACAAGCCTGTTGTCATAATGTTACTCCAGGCGGTTCAGTGATAAGTTCCGTGTATTTGTCTAAAAGTGCACTATATTATAGTAAACATATGGATCTGGATATTGTAATGCTCCAAGTGCGTCGATTTTTCAAGCATTTTCACAAATGTGGAAGTTTAAAACCGTAACCCATGCTTAGCGGGTACACTGCCAGTACACATACAACTGCTCAAGTTCTCAACAGTCAAAGACATACCAAGGCTACAAAACTTCTTGGCGACGTAGTACGGGTTCAACCAAATCCCTGTCAAGTTTATACTCTCCCGGTATCAAAGTTCCTCTATCTCCATTCCCATTTACCCAATCATATTCCCAATCATATTCTCCACCCCACCCTCTATTAACAAACTCCTTCTTCAACAATTCTTTTAACATCAAATAATCAAGACGTTCATCAAATTTCAAGCTTCGACAATGTTTGAAATAATCTCGGAAGAAACCGGGTGTATCTGAATGCGCGAGTAATTCTTCAAATGCTTTTCCTACTTTCATCTCCTCAACACGTTTATCCTTCGCAACAAAATCGGATGCATATATACCTTGCCAAGGTAATCTACCATGCAAAAGGTAAAGGAGTACCATTCCTATACTCTCTACATCATCTCGGCGACTTCGATTTGTTTTAAAAGATAGCTCAAGAAACTTTTCGTAGAACCATTAATCAAGACACGCACCTTTTGCTAGATGAACATTACTACTTGCATACCTCGGGGTTCCAACATAACCCTTGTGACCTTCACGTTGTGCAATATGTTTACCAGTACCAGGATCCAACCAGGGTTTAGCAAAACCAAAATCAAGGAGAAAGAGTTGTTTGTAATCCTCCAGATATCCGATAGCAAAATTATCAGGGCTGACATCACGAACTAGAATTCCACGATCATGAACCTCTTGGAGAGTTTTCAGCTTTCAAAAAAAGAAAAATTCAGTCACTTAGTAACGATGAAAGCAGGACTACACATACCATCTGCTCTCCTATCGTTAGTACAGTCCTCAAACTCAACCTTCCTCTACATATCTTTCGTAATTGCTCCAGATCGGGACCCAGTCCATCCATGACGATTATGTATGCACCATCACCTTCCCTCTCCTTTCCACTCCAATGAATTCGAGGAATTCCCGGGATACCGTGAAGGTGTTCGTATACCGCAGCCTCATATGGTAACGTCTTTGGTACCCCTTCAAATTTGATCGTGACCTCAGTACCTGTATGTAGTTGGATACCTGTGAAGCTGTGACCTTTGTGAAATCACTAAAGAAGGTCATCAGAATACACCAAGAACTTTACACTTACTATATGATCCAGAGCCTATCGAGTTCAGTGCTTGATAGCACTCCTGAATTCACATGGGAAGATCATATGCAATAGGTTCAACAGGTTTAAGAAAAGAGTCAGGATTCTTCAAAACATGTATAATATCTGTCAGCTTGGAAACGGTGAACGTTGTGGGTACTGTGGGTATTACCACAGTTCTATTGTGGGTATCCAATCGTCTAACCAGCGCGGTAGGAAGTCCTGCTTTGCTAGCAGTCTCTGCGGTATAATAGATATCGCCAGTGACAACGAGGATTTGGTTCAGTCGAAGATTCGAAAAGTTACGAACAACAGATTTCCAGTCCCATTCCCATGTAGCAGGAGACGTTTTTCCACAGCAAGGTGGTAAGGCGATGGGAATCTCAAACTTGACAAAGAGTTCCATTTCTACAGCACTGGGAGAATATGAAGGTATTGTAAGCAGCTTATATCCTTGATCTATCAAGGAAGACTGCGGATGTCTTTGAAAAAAGTCGAGGCTTTGCGTACTGATCCAAGATCGGGCCAATTGTAGTATCGTTTACTGACGCAGAGAGATACCTTGCCACAGCATGGACTGTTTCGGTTGACGATTAGGATTGTCCATTAGCTTTGAGCGTTTCATGTTCGACATATAGATTTAGGAGCTCGGTTAGAGAGAAATGATACTAGGAAGGGGGAAATATGCGCGCAAGAGCATCTTGAAGAGGACCGTCGCGATCCTAGACGCAATCATGGTTGTCATTGAAAAGGAAGTGACTGTATGAATATGAGAACTCACGATCAGAACGTTATAGTCAAGCACAACAGCAAGCATGTTCTGCCCTTAGACTGCAGGTACTGGAGATGCAAGTGATACTTTCCGTTATTCTCCTTTATTTCTCCTGCTCGAATTTCCAAAAGCGATTTCACGCGATCGCGAAGCATATCGTCATCAACCTTTGGTTCACGGACTTCCAGTAGGCCGGGAGGGCGGAGTATGCGGCCTATTGCTTTCAAACGTGGGTCAATCTGAATGTATGAATGAGTTGGATGTCAGACTCACGACAAGAATGAAGCTACAAACGTGTTGTAAAAATTCCACATACACTGCGTGGGTGACTCGATAATCTAACTGGATTATCGAGGACATACCTAAACTTTACTCTGAGACTAACGCTCATGAGTAAAGTAAAGCTTGGATAAATACTCACTAGTTTTTGATAATCTGTGTGGATTACCAAGTCACTGGCACAGTGTAAATAGCACTACTGGAGGCCGTAGTAAGTGTAAGAATATCAAATGCGTGCTGAGTTTGTAATACGTATCACTAAGTTAATGTAGTCCTCAGTGAAACAGAATAAGAAACCACTGAGGACTTACATATACGAACGCGTATTCAACAACATGGTCACGTGACATATTGCTATTCATATACATGTATGTTAACCAGATGTTAACAGAGTTGGGATGGACAGGGCACGGTGGGTGATATCTGTGATAAGGTAAAGGTGAATGGACAATGATTGCTCTGACCACGGTGTCCGTGAATTCGGATTGTCTCTTCGAGGCCGCTGTGAGGTGAGACTTGTTCTACTATTATCTGATTCTAATCTTTGCTATTCATGTATCAGGCTATAGCTAAACGTTACTCATTATCTTATGGCAAGATGTTCGGAGGTCTGAAACCGGAATTAGTCACAGTGGTGTCATTGGAGGCGGAGTCCCTGAAGATGAAAGTATCCTCCGAGTCTTTGTTGATAGTGATAGAACTGGTATTAGAGTCAAATCAACAGCAAAATTTATGTCAAACCATTAGTCAACTCCAGGCTTACCACCTGCCAAGAAGATAAGCTCATGAAGGACAGAGTTGCTAAGGGTGTTAACAACATCTAGAGACCTGAAGACCTGATCTTTTGTTATTTATTTAACGACTCAAGACCCTCATTGAGGGGAACACAGTAACTGACAGGGAACCAAGGATGTTCTGAACTGATACATCGTGGTTTCTGTAGTTGTCCAAGAGAGTGTACGAAAGCTGTAATATGAAACACATTTTGTGGAACAGCGATCCGTTGGGAAAATAGCAGGATTTCTCCGAGTCTCAAGGCATGTATCCTCTTCACACACTGTTAAACAGCTCGGAATAATATCACAACCCACAACATTCCTGAAATGGTGGATTGTTAACATCACCAACTTTGCGTACTAGGAGAGTGGAATAAAAATGTTATTGACAACACAAAGGGTCGTGAAGAACTTTTAGGGAAAGGCTGCTTTTGGAAATAAAAGGATTCATTCCAGCTATCATTGTCTCGCGTAAGTAGCAATGTGGAATGGGACGCAGTTAGCACCAGTTTAAATTCATCTCCGGGAAGGTGTCCGACTTTCACAGTATTCCTGTTACCCTACTAGGGGCCTGGTCGAGTCATGGCTGTTAGACGCGAGGGTTGATTCTGATCTGGATTCTAGTCACACTTCCAACTTCAAATACCAGGTGGTCTTTAGCGTGCTGTTCCCGGCAGGTCAGATTGTCTTATAAAAGTGTTCCCGTCAAATACTAGATGATTGGTACAACTAATAGCCACTTCGTTCGACGTCTTGTTGTTATGAACAATAATGCATGATGTACCTCATATTTGGGGCAGTTTACAACCCTGAACTTAGAATTAAAGTTCAGAGAAATCACAATATTACGGTCTATATCAGATCTGCATCTTCAATTACATTCCAAAGAAATGGACCTGGGCCCACTATTGGAGGCGCCCACCAAGGAGCCTGAAGGTTGTGTCACCATTATCCCTTTTTATTCGACCACCCTGATGTCTAGTATTTCTATTGGTTAATTAGACACAGCAGTGGTACTAGACACCGACACCTTGGTAGTATAAAATAACAAATACCCTCACTTCTTAATTTCCACCCTCACCCACACCTTCTTTTCTGTCTTTCCCTTGCCCACACCATATCATACATCGATCATGAACTCTCAAACTACCTCAGCCGTCCACAACGAAGTTACACTTCAAGAAGGTGAAAGACGAAACGACTGGTCGGCTGGTACGATCGGACTATTAGAAGAATCATTGTTAAGGTATACGCGGTTCGATGGTACCAATGGGTAAGTCCGAATTCTTACTTCTTACAACCGATTTCTTATACACTCATATTTTTTCCCTTTCGAAATAGTACCATAACTATTCCACCCGCACCTCCATTGGCAAACACTCTCCCAATCACCTCCAACCGGAATTCATCACATGGTGACTTTAGATGGTTATTTCAGTGTAAAAACACACCAAATTACTTTATTAAACAACTGATTTCCCCGTTATTCCCACCTGGGGCATTGGACCGCAAGAATATTACATGGAATAAAACTGTCTGTCTGGAAGGTACGTCATTAACAATATTTCTAACTTAAACAATCCATTTATCGTTAAAATATTTTGTGCCATACTTTTAGGATTGTGGGGTAGTGTTTCAAAGTGGCCTATAGGACCTTTCACAACCAACAACATTTGTATATATATTATTCTCCCACATAAACATGTAGGAGAAACGATTAGGCTCAAAGTACGAGACTCTGATGGGGATCAAGTCTTAATGTTCAATGCAATGTCTTATACCCAACTGGGATATGCCACCTACGTTGCGGTTCGAGGGTCTGTGGAGAGAGAGATTTTTCCGATTCAGTCTGGAGTTCGACTTATGTTGTCATTTGATATTACCTTGAGTGATTGAGGGACTATGTTTACTATACTTGTAGATTTATTGTATTCATATACATAGTTGTAAAAGTAATGAATCTGGCAGTCGATTGTTTTATAAGGATATAGGAAGTTCTAGTATTGGCTCCGTATATTGATACATTGGAAAGGGGATTGACATTTATGATTGGTATCACCAATCAGACCGTTGTCCATTATACATCGTAGTTTGTGATTGCTGCTCTATTGTTCAATCACCACTGAGTAATTTAATTTACACTACCTGGTGTCCGTGTCCACGGGATTTAAAGAGTTGTGTAAACAATGGGAATAAAACTTTTATTTTTATGTATAGTAATATATCATTAAGTTTGTCAGGGTTGGATTGAGGTCTTGCAAGTTGCAAGTTGCTATGATCTAGTAGTTGCTAGTTAGTGCCATAAATCTGCATGAAAAAGAAAGAGAAAAGAAAACATTCATGCATCAATGGGGATGCCAGTGTGATGTCAATTGGGACACACTTTTACCTTTTTTTTTTAACGATCGTAGGCTGTGGCTACTGTCCAGTGTCTAGTACCGTGTAATGATGTGTGGTCTATGCATATGCACATGGTAGTTATAATCTCGGCTAACGAGGAAACCAACCTCTTACTAATTAGATTTCCACATCTAATTAGACCGACCCCAAAACACCATATAAAAACCCTTGTCTTTCCAATATCAATATCACTATTTACGTTATCCTCACCACTACTACCACCTACAAAAAAACCACAAGAAGTTATGGATAGGATAAAGCAGGGTAGAAACGTCGATGACATTGAAGGTATTGGAAAGGATTGGTGTCGTGGTCTTATCGGACCATACCAACGAAATTCTAATTTGCCTACGTCACTGTTATGGATTAAACGACCTGAAGATGGTTACAAAGGGTAAGCAACTTTTATTTAATCCAATGCTATGATAATTATATGTCCTGATTATGATGTGTATTTTACATCAGTGTTGGTTTGGATTATAAAGTTATTAGAGTTCCTAATGTCAAACCACTGGTGGTTACGAAGTCGAAGTCTAATTTAGGATCTAAATTAAAAGGACTCTTCAGTCGGTCAGGGTCACAACGAAATTCATACACAACTTCAACCTATCCAACGACTACAACAACTACAACAACTATTACTACTACGAAGGCCAAATTGGATTTATTTGACGATTTCACTTTTGATTGGCTTCTTCGTGATGATATTGAAGAATTCATGTTTAAACCTCTACTTGCCCCCTTATTTCAGTCTGGAGAATTGGATGGAAAGATTATTCAATATACTAGCAGAGTCATTGTTGAACGCAAGTCCTTAAAAAACCTCCATGAACATTTTATTAACAAAAACTAACTTCTATATGTATATTTAGCGAAAACTATTTCAAGGTATCCTTGTGGCCAATTCATTCCAGATAGCTCCATAACAATCTACATTCTCTTACCACATAGACATGGTGGAGAACCTAGTTTGATTTTATGGGATGGTGATCTTAAAGTCAAACTTAATGTGATGGATTATGACAAGAATGCTTTTGCTGTTCCATTACAATGTGCTTATTTCGTAGTTCGAGGTGACATTCCAAGGCAGATAGTAAGACTTGAAAGTGTTTCTCGTGTTATGGTTGCATTTGATTTAATTGTACGTTGAATTTACAGTTCCTTTTTGTAATACTTAGTGTATCGAGTATGTACTTTTTGATGTACTTAGAGTAGTGTGACTATATTGAAAGTTATTTTTGGTACTTGGTCACACATGTAACAATCAGAGTATTGTCACGAAATTTTTGTGCGTTGACACCAACGACCACGATGGCCTCGGCGACACAACAACCAGTGATATTCAAAACATCGACACCATACCCTCTTCCAACACAAAAGTATCTTCTTCCTACAACATGGAAACGTTATCACCTTTCTCAACTTATAAACAAAGCCTTGTCACTATCTACTCCCATTCCATTTGATTTCATTGTCAAAGGAGAAATCTTGAAAACTTCCTTGGGTGAATGGTGTAATGAAAATGGGGTTGGCGAGGTACGTTATAGTTGGCGTTGTCTTGTTTTGTGATAGGAAAGAATTAATTGGATTTGGAAGGATCTTTTAGGAAGAGACTTTGGAGGTTGAGTATGTTGAAAGTGTTTTGCCACCTGTCAAGATGGGAGATATACCACACGAAGATTGGGCTAGCAGCATTCTATGTGATTTACCTGGGTATGTTTGCCTTGCATTACCGCTTCAAACTCAGTAATAAACAATATCTAGGTATTTGTTGACAGCGTCATACGACGGTCATGTTCGAGCATTTGATTACTCCAAAACGCAAGTGTTTGGCGCAGCTATCCATTCAACACCGATTACATCACTTGCTCTCATTCCTTCAACGACCGACAACGAGAATGAACATATGATTGCGACCAGTTCGTTGGACTTGACGGCAGCCATTTCAAAAATAACGTTGGATGCTTCGTCATCGACGTCATCGATTATTTCAACTCTTCATCTACACACCGCACCTGTCTCGTCTGTTGCGTCAAACAGTTCTGGAACACATCTACTGACCTCGTCATGGGATGGTCTAATTGGGTTATGGGATACAACTCTTCCTACTTCTGATGAAGTTCCCGAATCTGTACAGAGCGGTTCTGAGAAGAAAAAGAGAAGAAAGGTAGAAGAAGGCGCCAAACCCAAGAGAAAAGCACCTTCCAACGTATTGAGATCACATACTGCTCGCGTTTCAAAAGTTGTTTTCGGTTCTTCCCAACATGAAAAGACAGCATATAGTTGTGGGTTTGATTCAACAGTTAGAGTGTGGGATGTTGAGAACGGTCTTTGCGTTCATACTATTGTATGTTTCATCTTCCTTTCTTTTCTTGTATCTAACTAGAGAAAAAACATTAGACCGCTGCGGAAAAACCTTTCTTGGATATTGCGGTTTCCGCAGATGGCAGAAATGCTCTAGCAACGTCAACTGATCGTTCATTGACCCTGTACGATCTCCGTTCAATAGAACAACCCGCCATCAATGCATCTGCTGGTTCTTTCTTCCATCCTGCTACTCCATCTTGTATTGCAATAAGCAACAATGGGAGTGGAAATCAAGTAGTGACAGGCGCATATGATGGTGTAACGAGAGTGTGGGATTTGAGGAGTACAAAGGGAGCTATGGCTAGCTTTAAAGCATTTGATGGGACGGCAAAGAAAATCTTGGATGTTGATTGGAAGAGAGGTGTTGTTGGTATTGCTGGTGAAGGTGGTGTTGAGGTTTGGAAAGTTGGAGAGGAAGTGGAAAGGACATAGGTGATTATCCTTCAAAAACGAAAAAAAAAAACATTGTACATTTTTTTGTATGTCAATGACCACACGACGATGGCAAGTTCGCTTACCAAACTAATATTAACTTTCGAGAACCTTCAAGAGCACGTCTTTTTTAATCTCCAGCACAATAAAGCCTTGTGCTTCGAGAATTTGCAGTCTTTTTTAGTGCTAAGCCTGATATTTAATCTTTCCCAGGGTTGTTGGAACCGTGGTCCACATGTCTTTCGCTTACGGCTTATTTCCCAAGATACAACAAAAAGGTGTTTTTAAATGAAGCTTCTTTCGTTTCTCAACACAAAATATGCTTCTTCACTTCCATGTCACTGCGTTAGATCGCAAGTACTGCTTCTGCTCAACGTGCTTCATGAAACCACCTGATCAAGGATACATGGTTTATAAGAATGGGGCTCAATTGGATATCAGTCTTTTAAGTCCTGGTACGATTCCCAGTCATGGGAATTATTAAATGGATACTTGTCTATGGTGTTGCTATATGCTATGCTCAACAATCGAGGTATGCTTGTCTTTTTCTTTCACTAATTTGATCTGAGAATGATAAATGTATTTAGTTCTGTGGAGACTGCGGTACCTCCAACTGAAACCTCGATTACCAGAATTACAGATCCAGCAAGCTTTGTACTACCTTTCATAGGAACAACTGAGTTTGGACATGTTTTCCCAGGTAAGTTCACTTTTTTTGCATATATCGTTTACTAAATGTTTTTTTTTTTCATGGGGTGTCTGTAATGGGGTCTTCTTGATTAGGCGCTACGTTACCACATGGAATGGTAAAAGCTGGAATGGATACAGATGCACCTGGAAATGTAAGTATTTTTCTCTCAAGCTTTTGAGGAGTTTTTGAATTGATTATTGTCCAGCATGCTGGTTATAATGCGGATCCAAAAGCTAATGCTACAGGTTTCTCTCAATTACATGATAGTGGAACTGGTGGGGTGAGTGTATTTTTTTTTTGACTTATAAGACTATGTCTATGTCTATATGTTCGGAATCAGGATATGTTTTGTTAATTCAATGATTCCAAAAAAAAAAAAGGCTGTTCCGTTGTCGAACTTTAAGATATGGCCGTTTAAGGAATGTTCATCGTTTGAAAAATGTCCGACTTCTCTTCGTAGTAGAAAGATTACTCGTAAACTTCTTTCTGATGGTGAGTGTTTCTTTCTCTCTTTTATACTTCAGAGTTTAGATTTATTAAATTGTATTTGGTATTTCTTAGGTAGTGCCGATGATTTCGCCTCTCCTGGTTATTTCTCAACAAACCTCGTAAGCACCTCACATTTCTTTTAGAAAAAAAAAACCCCATTCAAATCCCTAACACAATCTCCACAAAATTCACCTTTTTTTTCTCTAGTCCAACTCAATCAGAGTAGAATTAACAGCAACACGTCGAGCAGCCTTACACCGTTACACCTTTCCCTTAGGTACAACACATCCACGAATTTCAATAGACATAACCAATGATGGTCAAAGAAGTAGTACCAATCCAACAATGATTTTAAATCCTGAAAATGCTAAAGTTATAGGTGGTGCTTCGTTTGCTGCTTCTTTTGGACCTGGGAGGTATAATGCTTTTACTTGTGTTATGTTTAAAGGTGGGGAAGATGGGTTTGAGTTGGGGAAACCGGTTGAGTTTGGTGTTTGGTTGGCTGATTTTCCTGTTATGGGGACTACGGATATTTTGCAAGTTTATTCTGGTTCGTTTTTTTTTTTTTTATTTTTATTTTTTTTTTTATTTTTTAATCCTTTTTGAAAAATTTCAGGATTTATCGATGAACTCGGTGCCCTATTCACATTCTCACCAAACCCAAATCCGAATAAAAAAACTACAATTCTAGTAAGAGTTGGAGTTTCTTTTATTTCTTCAGATCAAGCATGTTCGAATGCGGAAGAAGAGATACCTGATTTTGATTTTGAGAGGGTTAGGAAGGAAGCTAGGGAGAGTTGGAATGAGGTTTTGAGGAGGGTACAGGTTGATATTAGGGGTGTACCTAGGGAGACTGTGGAGTTGTTTTATTCTTCGGTATGTTGTTTTATAAACTTTGCTCTTATGTCGGTTCTCCTTTAATGGGTTTTTTTTTTTTTGTGTGTGTGTGTGTGTGTGTGTGTGTGTTGTAGCTTTATAGAACGCATATATCCCCAGCGGATTGTAAGTGTTTTTTTTTTTTTTTTGAAATGATATTGCTTGTTTGATAGACTGATTGATGCGTATGAAAATAGATACTGGAGAAAATCCGAAATGGAACTCTACTGAACCTTATTATGATTCTTTCTATTGCAATGTTAGTCCTAACCAGAGTCTAAATCGAGCGCATATATCAACTAATTTTTTGTTGTTTCGTTGCTTTTCATAGTGGGATACATATCGAACACTTTATCCACTCATGTCATTACATGATCCTCAAAATTTTGCTAGAATTGTACGGGGAATGATTGATATACAAAAACATGAAGGTATGTACAACTCTATTCGAGATTCAAAGACAATGTTTTTGATATTGAATATATTTTTAAGGATGGCTTCCGGAGTGTCGTGGAGCTACAGCGATGCATTTCATTCAAGGAGGAAGCAGTACGTAACAAAACATACATTGAATATAAACTACAATGTTCATCTTTTCATAGATGCTGATCCTATTCTCGGAGAATTCTTCGTCAAGTAAGTGTATTCCTATATCATACTTCAACGTAAATTCACTCTTATTTATTATGATTTTTTTTTTCCAGATTTTCGGAACATGCTGAAGCATTAGGTGTTTCATCTGAAGATCTCTATAATGCACTTCTAGCCGATGCGGAAATACAATCACCAAATTGGAATCTACAAGGTCGTCAAGCTGATATATGGAAGTCTTTGGGTTGGTAGAAATTATGTTTTACACCTTTAGAAATTCATAACGGAATTTATAAATCTAGGGTATATTCCCCATGATATGTTTAGTCCCGGTGGAGCTAATTCGAAACAAGTGTCTCGCACGTTAGAGGTGAGTAATCTAAAAAACATGTGTATAGTGATCTTAACTCTTTTTATGTTATTTAGCATGCATTCAATGACTTTACGATTGCTCAAGTTGCAAAACTGCTAGGACGAAGAGATGATCAACAGAAGGTATAACTCTTCTTTGAGAAAAATATACATTATACTTAATGTGATGAATAGTATCTTCAACGAGCAGGTAATTTTGCAAATGTATGGAACCCTGATGTGAATGTCCCAGGCCAATCTGATATTCGAGGAATGATGCAAGTAAGTCGTTGGTTAAACAAATATTAGATATTTTACATTCTGATGTAGATTAAATTTTTGTAGCCACGTTTTGCCAATGGGACATTCAATTTCACGGATCCAAGACACTGTAGTATTCATGATCCTGCACAAGCTACTTGTTTCTTAAATGCTGCGAACAGGGATGGTTTTTATGAAGGTACGTTTATTTGATTTTCTGTTTAAGGATTTGTATTGATGATAATAAAAGGGTCGCCGATTGTTGTACGTAGATGTATGCTTTCACATTTGAATGGACCTTATTATTAAAAAAATTCCAACTTGTAGTATTCCCAAGTGCGTCTTTTTGTGATTTCATTGTTGATTTCTTCTTGCTCACAATAATCGTACAGTATGTACCACAGGACACTGCTAAGCTGATTGATCTCCAAGGCGGAGTAAAGAGTTTCGTTAATCGACTGGATTTCATATTCCAAGAGGTATGTCCCCATGAAAAGTGATAGTGTGAAGTATATCCGATAGGTGTTGACGTTTTGATATCTATAAGGGGTACTTTGAGGCCACAAACGAGCCATCTCAACAAATGCCATTCATGTATCATTATGCTAATCGACCTGGATTGAGTACACAACGGTCCAGACAGGTTATTGCTGAGTTTTTCAATACATCAATTAATGGTTTACCTGGAAATGATGGTGTGTACTTTGCTTTCTCTTTCGACGTATCTCAATGTACTAAACTAAAAACATATATACTAGATTCGGGTATGTCTTGAAAACAAACATCCGCAGATGCATTTACATTATATTCACATTCACACCTTTATAGGGGCAATGGGAAGTTACGTAACTTTCTATCTTGCAGGACTCTATCCACTTCCTGCAACCGAACAATTCCTACTTTCATCTCCATTCTTCCGTGAAATATCATTCTTCAATCCTGCATTTAACAGTACCACAGTCATCAGAGCAAATAATTTTAACGGAAATCCAGAAAATGGTACAGGAGGACGTGTATTTATCGAGGTAAATCATGAATTACTAATATAAAAAAATGAAAATGTAGATCGCTGAAATGTTTTTTAAAACTTATAGCGGGTCACCGTAGATGGGAAGGAATACAAGTCGAGATGTTATCTTGATTGGGATATTTTCAAGCGAGGAGCTGTAGTTGAATTGACGCTTAGTGAAAATATTAATCTTACGTGTGGACAAGGAAAGGATGCGATACCCCCATCGATTTCAACTGGCGGATATGACTGATTAGTAGTACAACTATCCTTGAAATTGTTGTTATTCTTGGTATATACTAGTCAACTTACAAGTAGTATCGTGTACAATTTGGAGCCATTAGTATGTATTACGATGTCCGTTAAGTAGTGATAGTAAATGTTAAAAAGTTGCGTGGATATTGATATTTTTAGACCGAGGGCGATACGCACAGGCCTTGTTATCATCAAACACTGTTCTCGCTCATTCCACAACGCCAAAGTCTCCCAAAAAACATTAATCGCTTTCTGGGTTATTATGTCTCGTCGTCGTGGGGTGGGTGATGATCTACTTCTCACCAGGGTCTAACCTGACAATGTGCTGAAAAACAAATAGTGTCTTATTCTCCTTCTTGCTGCCAAGGATTACTGACGATAGAAAATTAGAAGGCATCGATCCAGTAAGTCTGTTTGTATTGAAGCACAATAATACTAAAACACATCTATATCATCGCTTAGAACTTGAAGGTCGTCAATGAAGCAGCAGATATAAAACGATGGGAATATTTAAACAAGAAAGCAGAACAGCTAACAAAGGAGACGTATGACATTTGGAAGGAAGAATTACACAATCTTTTAATCTTTGTGAGCAGATCCACGACATTGAGAGAGATATACTACTTCCAAATACTAATACTATTGAAAGGCTGGTCTCTTTTCAGCAATCATCACTGGTTTCACCGTCGAAGCTATCAAGACAGTGCAGGGTGATCCAGCAGACAAGATCGTGCTCCTACTACAAACAATTGTCCTTCAGCTAAACAACCAATCACATCCAAATCTAGGCACCATTAACCTCAACCCAGAGCCGACCCCTTCCCTATATGCTCAGTATATCAATGCCCTATATTCCATCAGCCTTGTGCTCAGTCTTTTTGCTGTTCTGGGGGGAATTGTGTGCCTACAATGGTTGCGAGAGTTTGGCAGGAACATCACAGGTGTGTCAAACAAAGAGGACGTGTTGCTGCAGTCCCAACGCCACAAGAGCCTCCGTTCTTGGGGTGTTCTAGCGTTTCTAAACATGTTACCAATTTTCCTGCTTATTGCACTTGGTTTCTTCTTTATTGGGTTCATGGTATCTCAATGGGAATCGAAATCTCTTGCCTCCATACCTGTGACTGTACTTGTGGCCATATCGGGTGCCTTTATCATCCTCAGTTCAATTCTCCCAACGATGCAGGTCGTCTGGTGTATTCGAAGATCAGTTCTTGTGAATAACACTCCACCTGTGCTTTGTCCATATCGGTCACCTCAATCATGGTTATTTCACTTATGTATTAGAGGGGTCACCAGGTCGTTGTTTAAAGTTGCAGAACCAACGTGGATGAGACACTTTTTGAGTATTTCCAGTTGGTTGGATTATGATACTGCTGGTATGAAAGGTTGGAAATATAATGCAGGTGCAGTGGAATCAATTTTTCGTGCATTGTCTTGGATATCAGGAGAGTATAGACAAATCATTAGGGTTGCGGAAGATGCGTACAGTTGTATGGTGTTTGCTTCTTGTTATGGAACACAAATGAAGCTTCGGAGAGAAAAAGCAAACAACGTCAAGTGGGAATGGGAGGGACTCAACCTCTTGAGTTTGTTTACGAACAATAACAATGGTAATTTCCGGAAGGTTTGCACCAAAGCGATGATGGAAGCAAAAGCAGAACATAGTACGACATCGGAACATAGCCCTCAGTGGCAGGTTTGGTCAGACGTTGTGGCGCTGTTATCGTCTCTTGACTACTCTAATCTAATAGGTAAAATGACAACCACTATGCCTTTTACATTCTTTTCAAAAATATTTCCCCTAGATCTCATTAACAACATTGTTGAGGGCTTAGCGAGTTCTGACTCAACTGTTTTGGTTACTCCCGAGAATGCTGTTGCTATTGCTTGCGATGTGATCGATAATCAAAGGGCTCGGCATCTTGAAATAGTTCCTGTTTTGCAAGAACTGTGCGCGCATCCAACCATTCAATCACTTCCTCTCATACGTCATCTCTGTAACAAACTCCGCGGAAGGCTTAGGTCCGATCATTACTGTGCAGACTTGGTTCAGATATTCAACCATATCTTTCCGTGTGTGGATTCCGTACACTACAAAGATCTTGCTCCAATACTTGAGGAGCTACTTGTAGATGTGATCAATGTCCGGTGGTCACTTGTTAGTCTTCTGACTCTTCTCATCTACTCTACCACCTCTCTGACCCAAAATTACTCCTCACACAATACAGGAGAATTCCTTACCATCATACATGACCTTGCTTCCAAGCGTCTCATTGGAAAAGAACAATCATTGGATAACATCTTCCTCTTCACTAAATAGATCCAACAACACTCGCGTAGGCCATCCGGGATGCACCCTTCCATTGAAATAACCCTCAACGCCATACTCTCTGCTGCAAAGGAACACGTTCAGCACTCACCCTCACGACATTCAGTTCTACACCCGGATAAATTTACCATTCCGACACACACAGACCCTAAGTTTCGTGATGACATGCAGCATGTGTGGACATTGATAGAGAGTTTTAACAAGAGATTGAGGGAGATATGGGCTGAGTCTCATATTGAAGAAGATGGAAAAATACAAGAGGATATATCAACATCTGGTGCGTTGCAAGACCCCATCCATTACAAGAGCTGATAGTAATTTACAATCTAATGTTAGAAGCAAAAGCTGCCAGAATTGGGGTTGAGGGTCAAAATCGAATTTTGTATCTCAAGATGCTGAACTTCAATCACCCTCTCCTCACACCAAAAACAAACAGTGTACACCTAGTCAATTACAAGTCGAAATTAACAAGACTCAAGTTTCCAAGATTCTAGCTAGTACAGAAGGCAGCTCCATTCGATCTGCTTCGAGTGTCTCCACAGGAGATATTGACATCTGGGGTGAAGCTGCACCAGAAATGGAAAGGCCTACAAGGATTTCAAGTACGTGGCAAGTTAATCCGGTCTTCCCACAACAATTTACCAAGTCCTTTCCTTTTTAGCAATACGTTCCAGAAAAGATCCATCCACGGCCAACACATCTGAGCCCATCGTTTCCTCAGAGTCAGAGCCCATTGATCCACAAATCCCATCCACCCATTCCCCACATACTGAGACTGAAGGAACTAGTCGGGCCCCTTCAGATTCTGGGATTTACTTCAACTAACGACGAGTCCATATTTGTAGGTTGTAGATCAATAACATTATAGACCAATCTAACTACCATACTCAATCTATAGTTTTAGGTGAAACACCAACTTCTAAACAAATTACAGAAATAAATTCCGCTAATAAACTCTCAAAACCTTTCTTACTCCTCATACACATGATGGAACATCAACAACCCAATATTCGTTAGTATCAAATCTTCTTACCACAAACCTCCCAATATCCTCCATAAAAAACGCAGTTAAACCAATCTCCACATCTTTCGCTAGTGGCTCGTTACTGTCCTTAACCGATTTAGGTTCTAATTTAAATAGTTTCTCGTAACTCGGCCCAGTATCAATCACGTTCTTCTTCGAAATCATCCATGGAACGACACTATTAGTCCGATCGGAATTGTCATTGTCAGCACTTTCGTCCTTCAAATCGTTCCCTAAACCCAAACCAGAACCAGAACCAGAACCAGAACCAGAACCAGAACCAGAACCAGAACCAGAACCAGAACCCCAATCATACTTGACACAAACAGCCTTTCCATCACGAAAATACAACACCATTTTTTTAATTCCAATACCCATCCATATAAACTTTCGTTCCGATCCAACTGGTACTTCCATATCAAACATATACAATGGAAACATTTGATATGGTTTTGTGATATCGGAAGGAATTTCGATACCGTATATACCGTCTGGGAAAATACGTACTATGCGAGTTACGTATTTGGATTCTGTGACGTTTGTACTATATGCTATTGATTGTAGGGGTTGTTGTAGACTAGCGAAGTTTTTGAAAAGGGGAATTGGGATGGTTCGGATTGGAGTCAAGATTGGTGATTGAGGTGGAAATGATGATGAGGAGGATGAGGATGAAGATGAAGATGAAGATGCCGGACTCGAGTGAACTTGTTGTTAGAGAAGGAAACATATCGATCAGAGGCTTTAGATCGTATATGAATATGCAGTCAGTACTAGAAACTAATAATCGATCTTCAGGAAGCATTTGTGCTCCAAACTGTTTTTGTTTTCGTTCGTCATGAGTGAGAAATGAGTAAGACGGAGGGAAAAGGTTATACATACTGCTACATTTTCGATCTTTGTGGAAACAAATTTCTTCGAATATGTTCCGTTGATCATAGGATGTAAAGAGAGATGTGTTTGTTTTAGTAGGAGTTCAACTGTACAACGTATGAGATAACGGTCTGTGAGTGAGATATCGTTAGAAAAATCTCGAGTATCAGGTATGAATTGGGTTATGAGTTTAGTGGATAATGATGATACAGAGGGTGTTCTGGATTCGGAATTTGCGGATTCAGATGTTGGCGTTGGTATGGGTTTGGGTGCTTCTGAGATGACCACATCATAAACATACACATGCAATCGCATTGGCAAGGGGAATTCTGAACATCATAATAAGTCAAACAGCTCCGAATTTTCTTTATTTTATTTTTTGCTTCAAACTTACCTAATAAATAGACACAGAATTGAACAAAAATCCTAAACTTCCAACGTCCCTCTAACCCATCCGTATCGCCATCGCCATCTTCCATTCCCAAAGCAATAAAAGCTACCTCTGGACAAGAATATAATTTTTCGTTGGTAGATGTTGGCGGAGCCTGACAAATTTTCCACACTCTAGGTTTCCCAGTGGTATGAAGTTGATCCAAATCAACCAGCGAAACGGTTCCTTTACAAGTTACGCAAGAAACCAAGCAAAATCTCCCTCCTGGAAGTAAATAAGGCATACCGCCTTCTTCATTGACAGTAAACTTTTGAGAAGATACTGTACAACCTGGGTCTAACCAATTCTCGTTCACAACATGCCGACGAGTAACCCATTCCTCTAGTTTATGTTGATTTTGATCATACATTTTTGGTGGTTCATGTTCAACTAGAGATGATTCGCCTAGTTCGTCACGTAGTTCCCTAGCTAGACGTTTCCAAATGTGACGCATATGTGTGGTGGAGTAAAGAATCTTGGATAACTGTAAAGATATGTGGTTCGTCAAAAAAGGATTCTGTGATATTGAGACACAACTGAAGAAAAAAAAACATACAGGTCTTAGATTCATGATACTCGAATAATCCAGGTACTTCATTATTTCGTCTAATAACTCAGGAGGAAGATCTTGGAGCGAGACTTTTGGAGGATTCCGTGTCTTTCTCTGCAGTGAAGTACACGCTTGGGCCATGATAGTAAGGAAAGGAGATGAGTCACAGCGAATTCCCAGGAGAAGGTCTCGTTTTTATTAGTTATGTGGCTATCGGTTCAGACATGTGCCTAATACGTATTCCATGCATTGCCACCAGAGCTTAGCGATCGGTTGAAAGTTCAACATGAAACCTTTTATATAGCTATAATCATCCTAATGTTCCAGTCGACCCTCAAAATATTGATGGTATGGTTATGCTCAGTGGAGGGAGTGCCGTTCAAGGGGACTAGGAATCTAGGATGTAGGGCTAGCCTATTAAGTTGCCTGTTGTCCACATGATGTCATGTATTTAAAACACTTGTTTCTTGAACTCATTTCTTATTCTTCTTCGCTGGATTTTGACAACTCAGTACTCGACATCAACGTAAACACACACGCGTATATTTTCAATACGCATATATTCTCTTTGATCTACAACCATACGGTACTTCCAACCTTGGCTTCTTTTTTGACTGGCTACTAAACCCGTGCATATATTCAGTTGTACCTCTCCCCCCCTGATTTTGTCCACTCAACAATAACACGCACTTTGATCCCAAAAGCACCACGGTACTTCCAACACCTTGACTTCTTTTATAACAGACTACTAAACCCGCACATATATTCAGCGTATTTCTCCCACCAACTCTTGATTATGGAATCGGAATCCGTGAAACAAACCCAGTATTCAGAGTCATTGTCTGATGAGAATGATAGTACAACAAATGGTGAGAGAATTTATATTATACCATGTTCAAAAGAATTCAATATCAAATAATAAATTTCCCTATTAGAAATTGAACACACAAACTCTGACTCGATTGAAAACCCAAATCCAAATTCGGAGAAGCACGAGGCTGAGCATAGGGATACCAGTGAAGAATTACTTGTGAAATCACCTGGAGTCAGAGAAAATGTTAAACTTATGATAAAAGCAGTAGAGGAACTTCGTAATGCTTATGAAGATCTTGATGATGTTGTGAAAATGAGAGTACCGGATGGTGATGGACAAATCGAGTCAATGACTTGTGAGGCTCAGAAATTAGAGAAACAGGTTGAGATTGCAGAGGCTAAGGTTAAGGCTAAGGAGTCGGAGTCTGGTAATTGTCACGATTGACGTATTTAAATCAACTTGGAGTTCTATTGTCGTTGTTAGTATGACGTTTAGATATCTCTTCAAAGTTCACCTGTATCGTGTTAAGTATTGGATCTTGTGATATGTTCTGAAATCAAAGTGAAGAGTTAGCTATTACTACTGTTACTCAATCTCGTGCTATGCTGTAGCAGAATTCAACCGTTAACGTGTCAACGCCTCGTGGCTGTTAAGATGTGCTGTAGAGTGTGAATGAATGCAAAGGCTGTGATGAAATCAATGTGTGTGTGATGTCATGTATGTAATTTGAAAACAAATCATGATGTACAGTGTATATAATTAGAACCAAAATTCAAATACTGTACGTAAAAATCTATAAATGCTGGCGGCTGAATGTACTGCGCAGCGACAGTTTGAATGCCGAACGCTGAACGTTGATGCAAACTATGACAAGAAGTTCGGGACGCTCGGGACTAACTCGGAATAATGTTTCATCTGACAATTCTTTTGTATATTTTTAAAAAGTGGCTGTAGCTTTTAACGCGGCTTGCGCTCTAGGCCTTTAAAAAATGACATTTGTGTCAGATAAGATTTGAACGTTTTTTTTAAATAATCCTGATTCTATGAATGCAACTCACAAGAGGGTTTTGAAGTATAGGTAGGTACCCTTGGTAGGTTCTTACACAATGTCAATAATAAATAAGTAGGTATAAATGAAATAGGCGTGGGCTGCTTTTGTGTTCGCGTTCGTGTTCGTGTTTATAGTATATTTAGTTTTATTTTAGAACGAACAAAAACGTGGTATATAACAAAAATAAATATACGCTCCACCGCATTTTGATCAAGCGGCTATAAGTGTCAAAAGAAAAAAAAAATAGTAACAGGTACAGCCACGGCGCTGGAAGGTCTTGAAAGGCTCATAAAACCCTTTATATATATATACCAATAGGTGTATTAAATATATTGAGAGATTGGATCAGTTTTGCGTTGATGTGATCGAAGGATTTTTGATATATCAGACAAGGTTGATGGATAGATTGTCTTTGTCTTTGGGGTTCCACGAGTACGAAGAGAGAGAGGCAAAGGTTACGTTAAGTAGCGTGAGAGAAAAACGTGGCCGGCGGTTGTTGGTGGTTATTCTGTTTTTTGCGCCCATGTATATATCATGATGTATGATGTATGATGTATGATGTATGGATCTATAATCAACTTCATCTTTATCGTAGAAGAGATAATGTAGTTGAGGGGAGAGTTGGTCGTGTGAGTAGATTTTGTATATGTATCATGTGCATTGTTTGGGTAGGCACAGCATATGTTGCGTCATTGAGGAGGACCCTGAAGAGGTACAAAACAAATGTTGATGAGGCAGTACAATTTGTATCGTGTTAAGCTGTGTTTGAGGGAACGTGTTGGTGTGTTGGATTTTTTGGGGGCATGTTACTTATGGCTATATCATGTTTTATATTAACCTTGATGTATATTTAACATGGTGATGCGGGTTCAATAAAGGCTGACCTTTTGAGCGCCCTCTTTTCTCTCTCTCTCTCTTTTCTCTCTCCCTCTCTCTCTCTTTCTATCCTGTCTCTCACCTTTATTCTTTGACGCCTTCACCTCCTCAACTTGAAATTGCTTATTGGTCTATACGAATTCATCCGTGTTTCTGATATCGTGACCATTGGATTAAGGGGAGTAGCAATGGAAGAAGATGGATATGAAGAATTGAGAAGAGTAGATGGTTTACCCGTATCCTCTACTACCATTCTCAATATCAACACCAACACTCATATAAAGAAGAAGAAACATAAAACAGGATTATCATTGGGAAGTCCTATGGAATGGTTACAACGTGTAAAGACATCAGCTATGGGAATCGGCGGTGGAATTGGAATTGGAAATGGATCTGGATTTGGATCGTCGGAGACTGGTACGGGATTACCAAGCTTGGGTTTAGGATCGGTCACACGATCTGTCACGGGAGGGACATTGACATCTACGACAATGACTGAACAGCAACTGGAGGTTCCTAGACCGTTGCAGGAAGGAACTTGGATGATGAAGGTTTCTGGGAAGAAACAGAAAAAAGTATTTCTGAGGTTGGATGCTGATATTGGTCATATTGTATGGCAGAGTAAACAGCCTCGTATTAGTATGTCCTTTTTTTATTATGTCTCTTTTTTTGTGTGGTGTATTGATGAGGAGGATAGTTCCTATTGAAAATATCAAGGAAATACGTTCAGGTCCATCTACGCGTCTACATCGTCATCATTTCCAATTGGCTCAGGATTACGAAAATCTATGGTTGACATTGATATATATCCTCGAGGGTCATTATAAAATTCTTCATCTTATAGCTCCGTCTGAAGAGATATTCAGGATGTGGGAAATGACGTTGAGGAAGTTGCACGAGTATAGGATGCACTTGATGACTGGGTTGGGCAATATTGAAGAGAGACAGAGAGTTTGGGAGAATCAGTATTGGAAAGGAAAAGAGGCGTTTGAGAGAGATCAGAAGCTGACGTTTGAAGAGGTCGAAAAGTTGTGTAGGAGGTTGAATATTAATAGTCCAAGAGAGGATCTCTATCGTTGGTTCAAGGTCAGTATTTTTTATATTATTTTTCTGCATATATTGATGATTTGTTACAGCAAGCAGATGTACAGAAGAGAAGATATTTGGATTTCGAGGATTTTCGAAGATTTGTCAAATTGTTGAAAACCAGAGAAGAAATCACAAAATTGTTTAATAATCTTAAGGGAAGAAATGATTATTTTACGTTTGAAGTGTTCGAAAGGTTTATGAGAAGAGAACAAGGTTCGAATTTACCAGTTGCTTCCTTGGAACTTTTATTCGAAAAGTATTCCATTCCTATTCCTATTTCCACTCCTCAATCTCCATTTCACTATCGATATCCTCGTACAAACTCGAATTCACCTCCAGCAACACCACATCCTAATACCAACACCACCAAATCTCCTTTTTTCGTTGATTTGGATTTCGAAAAGGAAAAAGTTAAATTGGATGAAAGAACGTTTACACCTGAAATATTGACTACTTTTTTACTTTCTCAAGATAATTCAGCTTTTACATCTCCTTTTTATTCTTCACCTCCTTCAAAAACTACTTCAATTCCTTCCATACCCTCAACCACTTCGATACCGTCCACATCCACATCCACGTCAAGTCCTAATACCAATACCAATATACCTATACCCCAACAAACTCAAACGCAATCAGGACTTCCAACAAAACACGATATGACTCAACCTCTTTCATCCTATTTCATCTCATCTTCTCATAATACTTATTTAACTGGACATCAATTGGTTGGTAGTTCGACCGTTGAAGGGTATATCAGAGCTTTATTGGCTGGTTGTAGGAGTGTTGAAATTGATATTTATGATGGGAATTCAAGTTCTAGTTCTGGGAATGGAAGTGGTTCAGGGTCTAATATTACTGGAGGAGGAGGAGGAGGAGGAGGAGGAGGAGGAGAGGATGGTTTGCATATAGGTACACCACCTGTTGCTACGAATATGGCTGGGTTATCTTTGATGGCTACCAGTTCGAATTCGACATCTACTCCGACAACTTCGACTTCGGTTTTATCATCTTCTACTCTATCATCTTCAATTCCTTTTACATCTACCCCTTCAACTTCTACTTCAACGTCAACACCTTCAACATCAACACCTTCAACATCAACATCAGCACCACCTTCATTTTCAACAACAACAACAACAACCTCAGCACCTTCCTCCTCCTCTTCAACAACAACAACAACAACGACAACATCAAACGACTCAGAACCAATGGTATTCCACGGCAAAACATTAACATCAAAAGTTCCCTTACGTCAAATCTGTCAAGCAATAATGAAATATGGATTTATAGCATCACCTTATCCAATTATAATAAGTGCTGAAAATCATTGTAGTTTACAAGGTCAGGAAAGTATGGTTAAGGTGCTTTTGGAAGAATTTGGTGAGGCGCTGGTTAGGTATCCTTGTGATGGACCTGATTTGGTTGATGGTGGTGAAAGAGAGGAAGGTGAAGGAAAACAAGGAGTACAAGGACAAAGTAAAGAAGGAAGTTGGATTGGGAAAGCCAAAATTGAGAGGTTACCTAGTCCTGAAGAATTAAAAGGAAGAATATTATTCAAAACGAAAAACTTGATGTTGGGAAAATCGGATTATATGGGAATGAATATGGGAATGGGAATGTATATGGATAGTGATACGGATTTTTCTTCATCTTCTGCTTCGGAAAATGAACCGTATAGTGGTATTGGTACTGGGATTTCGAAAAGGATTGGAACTGGTGGAATGGGAGGATCTGGATCTGGTGCTGGAGGAAGAAAGAAGAAAGGGGATTCTGGGGATATTGTTCGTGGTACGTTTTTTTTCTGAAATTTTTCCGGGGGTTTTTTTTTCTAATTTTTTTCTTTTCTGATTCGTCTTTAAATAGAAGGATTGATGAAAGCTAGTTCGGTACTTCAACGTGTTAGATCTGTTGGGAGATCTTCCACTTCTTCAACTGCGATGACGATGACGAATAGTGGAGGTGGAATGAATGTATTAACGAAATCGAATTCCAATTCCTCAACTTATAATGGAAATGGAAATGGAAATCCTATTGGAAATGGAGTTTTGACGAATTCTCCACCTTCTATTATGAGTCCATCTACTTCTTTTGGATCTACAATTTCTGGTATACAGTCAACTCCAACTACGAATACGTCATTGATTTCTTCACCACCACCACCTCCTCCTTCTACGACAACTCCGACTTTACCAATTAACATACCAATTAAAAAATCAACACCAACATCATCCGCATCTTCATCTATTTCAAGATCAGCTTCAATTTCAACCACACCTTCTCATCATTATAATCATCCACCTTCATCTTTTGGAAATGGAAAAAATAAACCTTCATTATCAATATCTGCTTCTCCAAGGATTAAATCTCCAATTTCTTCAATGCTTTCAAGGAAATTGAGTGATGTAGGTGGTTCGTTTCCTATAAGTGAATCTCCTGGTGGTATTGGAAGTGGTAATGGTAATGGTATTATTGGGAGTGGTGGAGTTGGGAGTGGAATTTTGATTCGTAAACCTTCTTCTACAACAGGAGGAGGAGGAGGGTCAGGTGGTGGTGGTGGTGGTGGTGGTGGTAATGGGAAACAGAAAATGTCAATGGCGTTACTTGCTTTGTTGGTTTATACTGTTGGAGTTAAATGTCGTGGGTTTAGAAGGATCAAAATATATCCTTCTAATTCTATTCCACCTACACCTATATCCACATCCACATCCATATCTACACCCGTATCCGGTATATCATCAACAAAAACAATAAGGTTAGAGGAAGGGAGAGGTGAAGGTGAAGATGAAGGTGATGGTGGAAGAGAAGAAGAAGAAGAATTATACGCACCCGAACATATGTTTTCACTTTCTGAAAATTCAGCAAATAAAATGATGAGAAGTGAGATGTTGGAGTTGATTAGACATACGGAGGGACATTTGGTTAGGGTTTATCCTAGAGGAACTAGAATGAGAAGTACGAATTTTGAACCGCATAGGTATTGGAGTGCTGGTATGCAGTTGGTTGCTATTAATTGGCAGACTTTTGGTACGTTTTCTTTTTCTCTCTCTTTATTTTTCTCCTCCCTCCTCCCTCCTCCCCTTCTTGAAATCGTTGTGTTTGAAATTACGGCTGAATAATTTAATGCTTCTTTTTTGTAGATCTAGGCTACGTTATCAATCATGCGATGTTTCAAAGAAATGCAAGATGCGGATACGTATTGAAACCACTTCCATTACGATATCCTTCACTTCCTCAATATAGTCCCGAAAAATGGAGAAAGACAACGCATATTTTGAATCTGACGATTATTTCTGCTCAACAATTGCCTAGAGTTAAAATTAAAGATGGGAGTGGGCATGAAGTTTTAGGAAGTGATTCTTCTTCTTCTTCGTTATCGTTATCACTATCATCGTCTGAAAAGGATAAGGATAAGGATAAGGATAAAGAAAAGGATAGGGATAGGGATAGGGAGAAGGAAAGAGATAAGGATAAGGATAAAGAATTTGGGTTTGGGTTTGGGTTTAGTGACGATTTTACTGGAGGAGGAGGAGGGAAAGGAAAGGAATATCAAAGTGTTGATCCATATGTTGAAGTTTCGGTACACGTACCGGAATGGACTTATTGTGTTTCACCTGTTTTGAATTCTTCTGGTTCTGGTTCTGGTTCTAGACCTTCTACTCCCTCACATCCTTCATCTCATCCACCTCCTTCACATACTCATACCTCATCTTCAAAATCGACATCTTCTACACAATCCTTCCTATCTTCCAAATCATCCAAATCGAAATCGTCTAAAAACAAGAATACGAGTGGGAATGGGAATACGAATGGGGCTTCTATTTCAAATGAACCTCAACCACTTAGATTCGCTACTTCATCTGCTAAAACTCATACTGTGAGGACAGGGATAGTTAAAAATAATGGGTTTAATCCTATTTGGAATGAATCTCTTAGAATTCCATTCGATTCCCCTTGTGCTTCTTCCTCTTCCTCTTCTTCCACCTCTTGTTCTACTTCCGGCACTCAACCCAATTCCTGCTCTGGTTCTGGTTCTGGTTCTGGTACTCAATTCAACTTGAACCTAAACGCAGAAACCGAAAACGAAATGAAAACACTTTTAGAATTGGTTTTTGTTAGGTTTACAGTTAGACAAGAAGGATTAAAAGAAGATGCGGAACCGTTAGCTGTTTGTTGTGTTAGTCTTGGTGAATTAAGAAAGGGGTATAGACATTTACCTCTTTATGATGCTACGCTTTCGCAGTATTTGTTTTCGACTCTTTTTGTTAAAGTTGGTATTGTGTAAAAACGGAGAGGGAGGAAGGAGATAGGAGTGGAGTTTTCGAATTGCTTTCTTTTCTTTTTTTTGTTCTCTTGTTTTTGTTCTGTGATTTATAGCTTCTTTAATTTTTCGTTGTCGTTCGTGTTTTCATTTCTAGTTAGGTTAGATACCAACGTTTTGTATATATAGTAGTTATGAATATCCAAGAATTTATTTATTTCAGATTTTGAACAGTAGGCTGTACCGCACGAGTTACTTTCAGTCGTTCTAGTATGCGCTCGAACTTAAACTCTTTATTTATTGGGAGACTTATTCAGGGGGTAATGGATATCGGTACTCCTCTTCCCATTCCCACTCCTGTAACACATGGTTCTTACACTCTATGAAACTATCCTCACTAATAACACGAGTGACAAAAAAATTGCCACAACATTTTGATTCTTTCACAATGCATATGGACAAGGTTGACCTTCTTCGTACAAATGAGAACCAATATGGTTGAGTGAGGATTTCCCACTAATATTAAGCCCACATTTAGCACCCCTAGAGCCCAAGGGAAGCACCAAAGACAAATAACGCGACCATCAAAATATCCTTGAGAGAACCTGTGACATACATACATATGATTCTCAAGATCATGCATCGTCGCATTAATCCTCACATTACAAGTTCCCCCCCATCTACAGATGAATGTAGAATTTTCATTAGTAGGAGTGACTAGTTTCCATGCTGGTTTTGATTTCTTTTCATTAGGATTCAAAGGCATGGCGAGTTTCCATTTACTGTACGTTGGTTCTGATTCCTTTTCATTAGGTGTCAAAGGTCTCACGAGTTTCCATTTAGTGTATGTTGATTTTGATTCCTTTTCATTCGTGTAGGTATCGGAGCAGGATGTTGCTTGTGTGGGAGAGGTTTGATGTTTCCGTTTGGGTTCGTTCGAGGGTTGTACTGTAAGATTAGGGGGTTCAGCGACAGTTGTTATGGTGTTGGTTAATGCTAGTTGTGGTAAACCAAATTCTATGAACGATTGCCAGTCGGTTAACGGTTGACTAGAGTTTCAAGGGATAGTAATATACTGGATCAGTAAATAAACGAAAAATAAAGCATAAGTAACTAACGTTTGCATATCCTGATTATAATTGGGGTGATCTAAGATTCTCCCAGTATACTCTAAGGATGGTGGATTATCCGAAGAGTGGTGCTCCCGAGACGATCCTGAAGAGTGGTCACCATGATTATTGATGCCTAACAATTGGTTTGGCATAGTTTGGATATTGTATGGGGAAGGGTTGGGTTGTTGGTTGGAATTGGTGGTCGAGTTATGATAGTGAGAAGACATGATGAGTGAGAGCTTTCAGCAGTGAATAAACAGGAGAGAGTGCCAGTTCGTCTAGAAATACCTGTGGACCTTTATACCGTGGAGCTTGAGACTACCATGTGAGGTCTGTATAATCGTCAAAGACGAATAGTAGTGAAAATGAATGACACAGACACGGTTAGATTGGTTAGACCTTTAGCGTCAGTAAAAATTCTCATGTAATGCCTGTGTATATATACTATACAATCTAATACCTACAGCCATACCTACTAGGTCTGGACAGCCTAGTAGGTTTGGGAATGCCTATGTATGTCTAGTTTTGATTTTCATGCCTGGTAGACCTACTAGGTAACTCATATATTACAATAACTATCATGTTTTATCATACATATATATATATCATAATTCATGAGATTTGGCTTGGACAATGATAAAAAGATACACTCGCTTGTGACCTCTTCTGGACATTCAGTGAATTTTTCTATGATATTATTATACAGCTATTTTTATTTGTATTTTTATTATGTTAAATGTTACAACAAGTGAGGTTTGAACCTCTGCTCTTAGGAAGTCTACATACAGTATATAAGTAATGCTAAAACCGTTAAACTACGTAGGTAATATTTTAATAACTTTTAATCTAATCTAATCTTTTCCGACCTGCATGTTTACATCTCTATTCTCTCTACCGACTCCTAAGTCTATTGATACATTATGATACCTTGTATACTTCTCCAACATCCCCCCCTTTTAAAATGGAAGATCCTAGTAATAAACTACACTAGTGTAACATTAATCATATAATATTTATTGAATACCTACACATACCTACACCATACCTACTAGGTATTGATGTAGGTATTGGAAATAAGTACTATGGATGTCAAATGCATACCAAAATCTACTACATGTGGTTCATGCATGGTACATGGCTACCAGCCATGCCACAGGCATCAAAGCCACCTAGCATGGATCTTACCAGGTACGTTAAAGTCTAGTATGTTCCGTAAATACATACAAAAAAATAATAGTTTTCTATAGGTATACGACATACCTACTATGGATTCAAGCTAACATACATAAACATGTAAAATAACTAGTATTTATTACAGGCCTGTACTTGGAGTCACCAAAAGTGATGTCGCGTCGCAGATTTTCCCACGGACAATCATTGATGTATTACTCTCCTGCAACTTCGGGAGATAGACAACGAAGTTGAATACATATGGAGTATATTCTACTACAAGATTACCTATAGAATATAATATTAAAATTGTATATGACCACCCCGTGCAGCCAAAACAGCCTTGACACGGTCTGGCATTGTTCCAATGAAATGGTCAACCCGGTCAATTGGTAGCGAGTCCCATGCAGCATGGACTACCAACTTTAATTCATCCACAGTGTTTGGTTGATGTTGAAGACCACGTAGGGATGTTTTGAGGATATGCCAGATAGGCTCGATGGGATTTAAATCGGGAGATGATGGAGGATGATATGTAAGCAGGATATTTTTAGCTGCAAACCACTTCTTCGACATTTTGCTGATGTGGCTTGGGGCATTATCCTGTTGAAATTTGACATGGCCCCGGAGTTCATTCATCCTTTTGTAGAAATCAAAAAGATATGGTTCAAGAACTTGTTCTTGGTACCTTTTAGATGTCATTCCTCCACCATGTCCTCCGGATAGTCTAACACAACCAAAGCCCCTTCCAACCCTCTATGATACACCCCCACACCATAACTCGTATGCTTGATTGCTTGAAGGTTGGGATAAGACATTCTTCAAGAAAGGCTTCATTGGGACGACGGGTTACAAAAATACGGCCCTGATGATCATCAAGACAAATATAGCACTCATCAGAATAGATGACACGTCGAAAATTAGCCATCGATGAGATACTATTGATTCGTGCCCAGTTCAATCGTGCTCGTTTGTGCTCATTCGTAAGGAAAGGTACCCTCAGAGCCACCCTCCGATGGTAGTTCCCCTCAGCAAGAACCCGCCGCACTGTGCTAACTGAAATTTGTAGTCCAATTTCGTTCACAATTTGTTGAAAGGGTGTGCGGCATTCTTTTCTTGCTGTACGAGATAATGGATGAGAATCTCTCTGAATTTCATACTCAAACTTGGTCCAAGCATAACCTGAGAAGTTTAGATCAATTGTGTACGTCTGGTATGGAATGCAACCTGTGATTGTAGGAGTCATTATTAAAATAATAGACAGTGGCCTCGATACTTACAGGGTTGCGAAAAGGATTAAAAAATGGTTAGACTTAGAAATAGTATTCCAAAACGTCGGATCTTTAAATAGCACACCTGACGTCACACTCATGTCGACTGATGCGGTGTGTGCACCTACCATATATCCAATCAAATCTTACTACCCATAACAACAAGTTTCACTCTACGAAGAATTATACAACTTGAAGTTGGAGTGGTTAAGTATAATACTACTATAGTTCAGTAGATAAGGTGTATTATAAAATCCGCCTTGATATTGAGGGTCACAAACGAGATAGCACTGACACTCTGTTCCTCTGATCTCCCGATCTGTGTTGTACTAGAGTCACCTTCGGATGAGTGGTAAACCTGGATGTTTCCATCACGATAATGGTGTCGTTGGTTAAGTAGAATCATAAAATAATTGCAGAGCTGCTAGGTTTTTGATTGATTGTAAAAATGGCTTTACATTTTGCCGAGGACGTATCCACAATAATGGACACAACAGGCGAAACAAATGATTTCAAGCTGAAATAACTCAACTCGCCTAGACAGATATACCTTCGTACGCTTTGATTCGTGTGAGTATGATGAAAGAAAACCACATATACTGAGCAGGGTACACGTGCTGGAATAGCGATCGATTTTGCAAAATAAAGACCTACGATTCAGACGGCTACACAAAGATATGACAATATCAAACTGTCAAAATCACAGCAGAATAACTCGTACAGATGATAGCGTTGGTTTCAACGGTGAGCGTGAGAATGCGCACAATCCTTTTACTAGTAGCTTTACTTGATCGTTACTTTGTCATCCTCAATAACCGAAAAGTTTGTTACAGAGTTGACAATCAATCTTTCCAGAAAATTTCCTGAAGATTGGTTCGACTCGGAACTCACGAAATAATCAGTGACCGGAATGACAATGAGATCAATAGTGGCACTTGACACTAACCAGATCTTCCGATGGATATTAGTGAAAATGTGATACAGGGTTGAGCGGAATAGATTTACGATAATACCAATTCGAAACTCTTTCAGGAAACCAGCTGAGGTTTCGTTAGGTGCACAACATCTTGAAGTAAGTACTATTGTGGCAATGAAGATTCCAGTTCCGTACGCAAGCAAACAGCAATGACAGCGTCTATCAAATAGTAATCGCGGAGTAGTGGTACTCGCTCAATTTGTTAGGGTCGCCATAGTTGGATACAAACCAATAAAAGACATCCTCCATCATCAAACATGTTTGAAATGCATCCAAGACAAAAGCAATATGGAAGAATAATCAACAATAATAGAATAATGATGATGAAATGACGAGTGTAAGACATATTTTCATTGACATGGTACGTACCTGATAAGTGACTCTCGTACCTGCAGTGTAACTGTATAGCAGATGTATACATGTAGTATACATTTATTTTATGACCATGCATGGTATATACAAGGAAAGTAAGAGAAATATATGTTTATCACCAGAATTTTAATTGTCTTCTATGTAGTATAGTATTCTGGTGGACCTAATACCTGTCCATACACATTTGGTGATGCATATATGCTCAATAGCATAAAAGTAAGCTGCATATATCATGTAGGTATGGTAACAAGGCCAGATGTTTTATTGAATGATTTTAGTACCTGTACTGTGTACATGGTATTTACATGTTTAAGCAACAATCTAATGTAATGTCAATTCCGCTCCAACAGGTTAGATGATGGTATATTGTTTTGAAGTGCTCTCATCGCCGTGGATAAGAAAAGCAGATTGTTGACGAGTTCAAACATTAAGTGACACTGAGTACAACGTCTTTGTAGTGTAGTGGTATCTTTAATTATCAATTGATGTAAGTAGTGAGAAGTATAGGGTTCGATTCCAGGCTGTTGTAAATAAATTATGTACGTGTGTGTGTATATACCCGAGTCAATATGATGAATAGAAAAAAAAACCAGCATAAGAAAAAGAAAGATGATAAAGTGAATTAAGACAATAGCAATTTCTTTTGTCAGAATCATTGATAATCTTAAAATCTATATATTCTACATGTATTAGAATATATGACTTACAAGGTAAACATTTCGAGTGATACATGTATGCTAACCTGAACAGAGATATTTGAAAATATGCAGTAATACCCGAAAGGTAATAATGGTAAACCTTGTGACACATGGCAAACAAGGTAACTACATGTATTCTGCATGTATTAAATCGCCCTTTTTGCTGACGCTTAGTTGGTAGGTAACTTGCTCTCCAATAGCGTTGATAGCGTCCCAGACATTCTTAATCTTATATAGATAAAGATCTAGATCAGTTTCATTGCTGGTAATAACCAACTCATGGGTGTTACATACAGTATTGGACGCAATGTATTCCGAACAGCCACCAATTTGGAAGGATTCCTATGAGTTAATAAACTTGTTAAATGGGTGCCATGATAATCGCAAAGAGAGGACGAACATAAGGCCCGGCGCTACATATTTCTTGGTTGATGATATTTTGACATTCTCGTTCTCATTGTATACTTACTGAAGAGCAATATGATTATTGGGCACTGTAACAATCCTGGACATGTTGCAGCGAAGGTGCGTAAAATTCTTCTCATGAGATTCTACAAAACCCATGCCTTATAGAACTGCCGCATCACAGTAGAAGAGAAGAGAAGCGATGACCACGGCCAGCACAGACTTACTACAGTTACTTTTTATACTAGCCTACGAATGGCGTTCCAACCCTGAATTGAAACCTTGAAATGCTGAGGAACAGAGATATGTTATGTTTCTGCAAAATTTCACACTGATATACAAGAATAAGAATAATGTTGTGCCGGTTGCAAGATAATTTGACCTACCTGGTCCTGTTGGTTGTTGGACATAAATGTACAATACACTCCAGACAGGTGTACCATCTCGGAATCAACACTAATTGCCTTCGATGTCGTGCACCAAATTCACGTTACGACGAATGGGAGAGAAGTAATCAATGGGTAAGGGAACCTGTGTCAATACGCCAACGATCGCGCACCACTGGTAAACCAGAATATATTAATCCAAGGTGACAAATAGATTCAAATGCGCAATTTAACTAGGCGAACGATTTCACGGGTAAGGAAAAGAGTGATATGGTATAAATGAATTGGCTGGCATAAAGTTTAAACTCCAAAGAAAATTAAATGGGGTTATCCAGCAGAATACCGAGGAGGAAGTTCTGTGGCGGAAAACCTCACACCACTATCTTCGTGGCGAATAAAACCGGAAGCTCCTGTAGGTTGGCGAGTATCCCATCTTGGAAGTAGTGAATCTTCTGACTAAGCCTCTCTGCGAACGGGAGTAAACTGAGGAGGTAGAATAAATGGTTCAAACATAAGTTCGGGGAAAATGGGTTTCTTAGGCTGTATCCTTTGCCTGCGTCTCCGCACCCACAAGACACCTACAAGGCATCCAAGAAAAATGATGCTTCCAAGAACTCCACCAATGATTGCGCCTGTACGATCTGCGGTAGTGCCAGTGTTGTTGGTGTTGGGATTACGGGTTTGTTCTGAAGGACGAAGAGGAGTTGATAGTGGAAGTGTACCCATTGTTACGTAACAAGTACTCGAGTGAGAGTGGGACTGTTTCATTCGACCCCAAGTATGTGACCTTCAACTCGTGTATACCGAATCAAGCTCTGGCGAAGTAAAAAATTCTTGGTTTTCTGTTGAGTTTTCATTTTGCTCCCAGAAGAACATGTGAGGAGACCCGCCATCAATGGTGTATTGAGCCGAAGAGGAGTGTGTTTTGGAAAGCCGAGGGGTCACGTACCATACCAACTAATAGATGACCCTTCAAAGGAGTTGTCAGATGTCAATTTCTTAAATCAAGAGTTTATTGACATACCAGTAAAATTGAGTGAGAGGGAAGAATTAGTTTTTTCCGTTACTGCCAACCCATCACCCTTGACCCAGAATGCATCGTACTGGATCACCGGATCATTCTGGGATAGGTATATTGTGGCTTCCCGTATTGACGCATTCTCTGGGGGAGTGTACTGAAACATATCGAACCAGAATGTTACGTTGGATGGTCTGACCTCCAGTGCGAGGATATGTACAGTAGCAGTGAGATTGTGGTAAAACGAGTCACAAAATGATTGCTGGTTTGCTGGGGGCCTATTAACTCCAGCACGGGGAAGTGGCATGCCATCAATGAAGCATCGAAAAATAGGTTCCTCAGTGTAAGGAGAGATTAAATCCTTGCTGATTTGTCCATAAGCTGCAATATGGGTTCCTGTGTTTGTGTACTAAAACACAAGCTGTCTCGTATAGAAGAGCGAATAAGCATACCAGTGAATTCTATACTGACAGAACCATTGGTGTTTGTTCCATGCAACGTGTGCTTAAATGCGGTACCACTGTTACCAATACCATCAAGCGCACCACTACTATCTAAAAACCAACCATCTCCCAAGTAAACAAGACTTGGGTCGTTATCGTCGACAAAAACATCACGATAGAGATCTTCGTACATCGACTTGTTTGTTTAGCGGAGTAGAGTGGAGAAACGCCCAGATTGGTGAAAACTGGAAACTAAGAGCAAACACAACATTGTATACGGCAATTCCGATACAAATCATAAAACAGCAGCAGGGCATCGCCCAAACAGAAGCATTGGTCTTCGATCTGCAACGAAGTAATCACGGGAACAACAAATGTCATGCAAGTGCGCTAGAACCCTAGTGAAAAAAAAAAACTTGATGAGGGAATGTGAGATACTATGTCCAAAAACATAAGTCTGAGTTAAGTTCTTGTAACTCATGATGAAAGTAAGCTTATACTTAGATTGATGAGTGTGTGAATACATCCTTGAAGTTCTTTCAGACTCCCCAACTTGGCGGCACTTCTTCATCATCGTGATCCTATTATCATCATACCGGCATACTTTTCATCAATGATATCGAGTTACTAATGATGAAATTACTCTCTCACATCTTTAAGTAAATTCAACAGTTAGTTTTCTGAAGTTTAGAAAGTCTTTGCAGTGGAAATCGCGTTAGATCGCAAGGATGTGGGTACCATAGAATCCAGAAATTAATGATAAATTCATCACTGAACTTTCGCATCCACCATAACTATGTGGTTTAATAGCTGTTGTACGTGCTTTGTAGCAAATGAATTATCTCTGTTATTGGTACGGCGCGTATTGAATTATTCGATTTCAAAGCAAACTAACTTTGTAGATCATGCCTTATGATCCAAGCCTCTACTATTTAATTTTTAAAGACAGTTCTCCCAGACAAGAAACGACATAGGTGTAGTCCGTAGATATGCGAAAACAAGGGTGTTTACGATTGACACAAAATAGTGTTTAAAAACGGGAAGGCACAGGGTTCCTAAGAGTTTGACATGGGCATATTGTTGCAGCACAGATGGATAACCATCAAACATTAGAATATTTAGAATTCTCATGATCCTAAACTAAAATCATAAACCAACCAGAGAACAATAAAAAAATATTCCTATCCTAACCCCCCCCCTCCCTCCTCATGATCAAAAGTAAACGACACCCTCACCTACCCCTAAGCGCAGCCGAATAAGTCCTCTTAGACCCATCCTCAAATTCAATTGCTTCCCAATCATCAACGTCAACATCATCCTCCTGAGGGAAACCAAAACCAAAACTAGTACCCTCCGGTATATCTTCCAAAACTATCACATCTCTGACTCTCTGCACAACTTCGAATTCTTTTGCGATGCCTTTAAAGAAGAAAGGTAGGAGAAAACGATGTTTTTAGAAACAACGTTTTTATTGGGATTGGATGGAAGCTTTACCTTTTGGTTTGGCAGGCTTCGCAATCGCCATTAAATCAATAACAATTTCCGTTTTGTTATCATTTGTATATGAGACATCGTAATGCTCATCATAGTCGCTATTGTTATCTTCCAATATCGTTGAATTCGTGGGTGTAGTACGAGCGTTGTTGTTATTGGTATCATTATTAACGTTCAATGATTTATTTACTAATTCACCACTCATCATAGTCAGATTACGACGTTGAGTTCGTTCTGGATGAGTAGGAAGGTTCAACATTGAACGATAAGCACGAGTTCCTTGAACTGATTGTGTTCGTTCTAGGACTTGTTTGAATGATGTATTCTCATGTGCGGCTTGCGCTCTAACAGCCTAAAGATAAAGTGAAAGAAACAGTGTTAGAACTTCTTTGACCAACCTAAAGATAAGGATATAAAGGCAAACAGTACCTTATTGAAAGCCTTGGTACGGGACATCTTCTCTGGGCGAACCATCGTTATAGTAGTTGAAAAGGGATATATACAAATAGAAATAAGGTATAAAACTGAGAGTAAGAGTTGTTGAACGAGGCTGAACAGCGAGTGCTGGTGGTGGTGGTGGTAACGAGATAAGTTAGAAAACGAAGTGAAATGTGGCTGGAACTGGTGTTAAGAGCGATAAGAGCTTGGACCAGTTAACCTTCGATAGGTCCGGTTTATATAGTCCTGTACCTAAAGAGATCCGAGTCACTTCTCTTTGAGGTCGGTGAGTCATTTTCCCCTTGTGGATGTCCTTAGTAACATGTAACATGTCGTTGTCATCACTTCAGAAGGAACGCGCCGGCCAGGTCGAATCTTGACCCATTGTTTCTCGAAATATTTGTACCCCAGAAGTTATGTAGATACCAGAAAGCGGTGCCGGGCGGTCAAAACAGGCTGTGATTCATAAATGTCGAACGTTGTATATGAGGAGAGTCACGAATGGCAGGTGATAGTGATTGAATTGAGTTATAATCGGAGAGAATATGACCAAGAGTAAATGGACTTGAGTAAGTAATTGTGGTCCTCGCGATTCGGAATGAAGCGACGGTGGACAGGCTGGCAAGACCCGAACAAGGTACTCCGGGGAAAAACAGAGCCAAACATGTTTCATCATCGATTAATTATCAATGGATGTCAAAAACCCGGGCTCCGGGCCGGTACCCCACATTCATTCCCCAAAGACCAACTTGTCTTCTCCATATTTCGTCATTCCTCTACCTCAACGCCTATTGTAGCCACGGAATACACACGGAAAGAACTCAAATTTAGAACTATTCTAACACATACAATAACAAATGTCATTGCTATTTATACATGATCACATGAACACTATCATTACTATGTACCGTACTGTACACAATGCTCAAAAGTGTAAAAGCGTACTAAAGAAGAACGAAGCCGCATAAATAATTTTTAACCACCTACATCCCAAAAAAAAGCCCAAGTGGCAAGAAGGAGAAGAAATGAATGGCGCCGGTGAAAAAAGAAAGGTAAGTGGTTAAAAAAGAGGTTAGGGATACACTGCTTCAGTTTCGAAAGTGATCGAGTTCGGATATCAATTGTTCACCACGTTAAGTAACTCCCGGTTTTGCCTTTGGTCTCTTATGTTGACCACGCCTGGATTCTGTTGGATATTCACATTTAAATGCCCTTCTCGCACATTGACTAATAATAAATAAATACAACAATTAAAACCTTTTAAACGAAGTGGTAAAGATAATAGTAAACACTCACTTGCACCTTTGATCCGGATGAGATTCTGCCGGACGACCACAAGCGATTTTACGTTCTCTACAGAACAAACAAGCCAACCCCAACTTTTTCCCAGTAGAAGTACCAGTCCCAGAACCGTTCGTAGAACTCCCAGTAGTTGATTTTCCTATACCAGCCGGAGGAGGTATCTGTTTCGTTTGAGATTGTCGCGCAAGAGGTTTATTTGAAGTTAATTGACCACTGTGACTTCCGCCATTACCATTCGAATTTCCGCCACCGCGAATCGAGGTAGGAGTGCGAACTGGAAGTTGAAGTTGAATTTTACCACCTTCTACTATAGCTTCTGATGCAGAAGGTGTAGTAATAGAACTAGTTATAGAACCTGTAGTTGACGTTGACGCGGCTCCCGTCCAATCCATTTGAGGTATTAAACTTGCTACCTCTGAGATGGTATCCGTTAATTCAGCGATTCTTCGATATTGTTTCTCCCTCGGTTTAGTGCTAGGTCCTTTTTCTCTTCTACGACGGTCAACGTTAATTGATCTCTTGCTCCGTACAACGATAGAACCTTGCGGTTCGGAGAGTGAAGCCAAGTAAACGAGATTTGCAGATAATTCGGAGTAGTTTGAATGTTGATCGGGTAGTACAGAAGCGAGTGAACCTTGGTTATCATCCGCTGGAGCAGGAGAAAGTGGAAGTGGAATGGTTGCGGGGTAATAATTCGGATTCGAATTCGAGGATAGAGGGACGAATTGAACGTCGAGAGGAATTTGAGGAAGGAGGGGTTGAAAAGACAGAGTTGGTGGTCTGTAGGAATCCTCGGAGGTAAAAGAAGACATCGACATCGACCCTTCTCCTTGTATCAATGACGACGGGGGCTCATAATAATGACCGGTCTCCGAGATATAGATGAATTCTGGGATTTGTGAAGTACTAGAATCACCCTAAAGAGGTTTCAGGCAATCAGTGTTTATTGAAGGTTGGAAGAAAAGAAAAGAGGATAATACGCACAGGGTAATTAGTTGAGTCTTCGTAAACTCTAGAAGTAGCATTTTGCCCATTGTAATATGTATCGTCATCAACACTCCACCCTTCTGCCGCATCTCGAAAGCCAACAGAAGCAGGATAGACATTTTGACTGGACTCGTCGAAGTTTGTGACACCCGCACAATGACAGGTGTTCATAACCTCTCCGCTTTCATCGTAACCGTAACTGACACGGTTGTTATTGTAGAAGGTCTCCTCGAAAAGAAGATGGTCTAATTAGCCAAGAAAACGCTAATCAATTATCAAATATAATGATACACTCACCGGTATGGCTTCAGTTTGGTACAACGGATACCCACTGCCATTAGTTGAGTGGCCATAGTCACCTACAATGCCGGCGTACGTATCGTCCACTTGAAATAACTCTCTCTCCCGTGAAAGCCGTTGGTCGTATGGTGTGATTATGTTCATCTCCTCGTAATTGCCTCGCCAACTTGCCGGACGACTGAGGCACCAGAGATAGGGATATGAATGTAAGTAGTAGAGAAATGGTTATCGATGAAGGCAAGATGTAGACGTGGAAAACGTTACACAGGAGTTGCAAAGGGAAATAGAGCCAAGAAGTGGAGTAGGATGTATATATAACGACGTGTCCTCAGTACCAACGAGGAATAGCCGCTTCTACCACGAGGTTGTCACTTAAAGTCTCATTTGAACTTCAGATCATCATCCTTACTCATCAATGGGGGGGTGGACTTCAAACAGAAGGTATTTGTGGCAACTGGAAGAATTAGAAGTAAGGTCAAAACCCCCCTTCCCTTCTTGAGGATAACCATGCTCCAGAAATACCATCTTCGGAATTCAGAAGTTATATGCATTTCTTGTGGCTGGGTCTATTACGAGAAATTTACGTCGTTGGATAGCTTATCAGTTTGTTTCAGTTGGGTAAGCGTAGGATGCCAGTATGTGGGTAGCGAATAGGTAGCGAATCCATGAATTCCTCGAGGCCAGCTTTGCTAATCGATATAAGGTAATATTCCTTCCTAACGTGCATTACGACGTTTCAGATTCAGAACAGAAGAGAACATCCTGGCGCTGATCGATGTTCACTTCATTCTCCCCAATGCTCCAACCTTGCTTACAAGTAATTGGTCCGGTCAATTCATTGCGACCGCCATTGGACAGATACCAATGAGCAAGGTTTATTGATGTATCTGGGGGTCCAACTGTTATGTATATATACTAGGTTTTACTTGATAATTCAAACGCCACAGAGAACCCGATACAGGGCCATAGCGGGGATGAATTCAATCTTCGAAGACCCGGTGACCGGCGACCAAGAGATAAGTCAGGTGTTTCAAGGGAGCGTAGTATTTGGAAGTACTTCAACTGATGTACTAGTAGTCAGTTACTAGTAGCTTTCCCCAAGGCTCTTTCCTACACGTCAGCTGCTGAGGATCCAATATAGACTCACTACTTAGAGGTGGCTCACTTCATCCACATGTGACGATGATGTATAATGTATTGCTAATTTGGAGAGTGGCGGCCGATACCGATAGTACAGAATATACCCTAAATTCTTCATACCGCTACTCGTGTCATTCTAACTTTGAAAGGCAGAAAGAGGAAGAAAAAGGCAGCTTACACAATGCTGTACTCATTGGTTTTCAACCTTGTGACCCCATCAACTCAACGGCTTCTAGAAGCCACGTCAGAATCATGTTTTTCCCTTTTCGAGAAACTATTGCAAACACTATCGATACATCTGTATCATGAAAGTGATAGGAGTATAACAAAAAATACTTGGTACTTGGTAACCGTATGTTAAGAGGAAATCTCAGGGAATGAACAACGACGCTGATAACTATTTCCACTGATTGTTAATCTGTCAATCGGGAGCTCTACAAGTCAAACTTCAAGTAAACGGACCGGGTTCTGAGCGCTGAGCGATGTAATGTAGTCTGCTGTCATTCATACCTGCCCATGAAGTTCTTGGCATCTCAGAAGAAGCACGTTAATAACATACTTATATATATATATATACTACATCCAAGTAGGTCCTCGGAGAGATAAAACCTACTTAGGAAATTGATTGTGTATGTTCGTATCCTGAGAATTGAACCTCACAATATACATCAGAAGTCTGGCGAAAATAAAAATAAAACAATAACATTGAAGAAAACGGTCTAAATATCTCGTTCTCTCCCTCTATCTTCCTCCCTCTCGTAATGTTGACGGATCTCCCTTAATCTGGCCTAGCCTTTACACTTTGTCAATAGTAGTTTCTGATAAACGAGGTATGTACTAAAGTTATTAGGATATAATTGGCGACTATAGGAAATGCCCATCATACCCCGTTGGTGGAGAAAAAAATGATTTGCCTCTAGCAAATCCTCATGAGGTCTTCACAATTTCCAATGCATGATGGTTCCAACCAAGCCTGTATGCGGATCAAGATCTTTAAAGTTGGACATCGTAGCGGGAGTTTCAATAGGAGTGAGGAAGAGGTGAAAGTATGTTATTGATTTCTTCTAGTACACGTTCAGAAAGTCTTCTCTAAGTACATAAGTAACAAAAAAAACACTCATAGGTGCATTAGATTACTACATACGATGTATGTACTTAGTACTAGCCTAGATAAGGAAAGGAGACTTCTCGGAATATGATATTTCAATAGGTCCAAATCCAATGGTTCTTCCGAACTATAGACTTTTTTGTTCTTTTCACACTCCACCACTTTTGATCTCGAGGAAATTAGGAACCGAGAATCGCGATCTTACATAAAATAATAAAAAGATATTGGCGCTAGAAGTCAAGAAGTCAAACATTCCGTTATTGCTGTTTTTCAAGGTGTAAATGTAGTGTCCAATGTATGTAAACGATACAAAAAAAAACTCGAAATTGCCTATTCAAGTTCTTTATTGAACATTCCTAATCCCAATCTTGACAAACAAAGTCGAGAACATGTGTTGAGTCAATTGCATGTCATGCAAAGGTAAATGCCGGTAACCTAATAATCAAAAAGGAAACGCGTCAACACGCAAAGGAAGGAGGGTCAAATATAACAATTGGAAGGAAGGAATAAAACTCACCCATGCCGAAACTACTCAAAGGAGCACAATAAACTGCGATTCTTTCAGCATTCTCACCCTCATTGCCTTCTTGTCTAACCGCAACTTCGACAAAGATCAATTCCTTCATTCCTCCTTCCTCACCACCTACACAATCAAACGGAATCGACAAAAGTTCATTCCAAACAGGATTAAATCCATTATTCCTCATAACCCTAGTTTTCAATGAGGTCTTGCTCGTTGATGTTGTGGTAGTTGTTGTCGCGTTAGGATTGCTGATAAATGGGGATGTAGTCCAATCGGGAACGTGAAGGGTTACTTCTATGAATGGATCTACGATTGATTTTTCGATGATTTCTTGACCTGAACTGTCGCGGAGTCTAGGAAGTTGTTGAGCTGAAATGACCTAGCCGAATATGTTCCATTATTCAGTTTTCAACAAATATATGGAGATATAGAAAGAAAAGTGACGTACTGTGATATCCAAGTAATGTTTTGTCTTCACATTCAATAACTCTTTTCCTTCTGCACGTAAAGCCAAAGGCTTCAAAACAAAACCACTCCTTCCATTCCTTTGAAACATTGCTTGATTGATCGTGTATCCAAGATCTACAACAATCACGATTATTTTTTAATATGCATATACGCAAGTTGAAAACCGAACACGTACCAAAAGTTTGCCAATTGATAGCTACAACTTGGGCACCAACACCCCAATACCTATGTGGTTCAAAATTTGTTGAACCAATTCTAGTTCCCTTCGGATAAATCCTAACCAAATTCTTCTGTGTATGTTCGATTATCTGTTTAACCATTTCAACTCCACTTCCACCATTACCACATTTGGTAAGTCTATTAATAGCGTTCTCAGAAAGTGAGAAAATATGTTCAGGAGCATAGGTAACAGTTGCATGAGAACCTATCCCATGACATTTAACGCCTACAGTGTAGACTAGAAGCGCAGCTAAACGGAACGACATTTTCGGTTTTGGTTTCGATGCTGTTAATGATGATGTTTCTGGAGATCCGGATACGGTTGGTGTTGATGTTGATTTTCCACGTAGTTTTTTCCATTTATTTTTTAAGCTGTTTTTGATTCCTGATGAGCCGGTTTGACGTTCTTCTTCATCAGAAGAGGATTCCGAAGATGTTAGATCATCGAATAGTTCAACCATTCGTTCTTGTTCTGCTTGTTTTACGGCTTGACGTTCTGCTAATTGAGCTACCACGTAATGATTCTTGGCCTATGATATCGTTTAGTTTTAAAAAGTGTCTTTCTCATGACGAGAATTGATTCAACATTACCTTTAATAGGATCTTATACTTCAAATCCTCTGGACTAGGCAGTACCTCCAACTTCTTCGTTTCTCCCTTTAGTGCAGATTCGGGTTTTCTGACTAATTTATCACCAAACACTTCAATCATAATATCAACAATCTTGTCTTGTTGTTTTATTGAACAATGAACTTCAGCCGAAATGAGTAATGGATATGGAGAGGTTGTAAATGCATATTTGTTGATTGCTTGACAAATGTCACGTAAAGAGACTTTGCTAGTCAATGTTTTGCCGTGGTATATCATAGGTTCCGTTTCACCATCGTAAATATCCACTGGATACAATTTGAGTATTAGATTAGCGTATATGTATGTATGAAAATAAAATAAATGCAACGCACGTTCGACACTCCTACAACTATGTAGTAAAGCCCTGATATATCCTTCGATTGTACTCACCCCCACTAATTGATGACCAACGAGATAGGTGTTATGACTTGAGGAAACGTAATAATCAGATAGGCTTCGTGTCATATCTTGCCAGACTGGTAATCCATACTCCGAGGATGCGGTATTATCCGGTGAGAGAAGATATGCTGAGAATTGATCGAGTGTCATTGGAGCGTTGGAATCGGTAGTATGGGTATGTTTGACATGGAGGCTACGAAGTTCTTCATCGTGATATGGAACCTATGTTTGATCATGGTAAGTATTTTTGTAGTTAGGAAGTAGGATATATATAAACACCTGTTGTGTGTTAACCAGGAATTTCTTGAATGCTTCTAAATCAAATTTACCACCATTGTCAGCAACGATTTTGTTATATATCGTTTCCAATTCTGGTCGGTATTTGAGAACCTTTATAAAGGCTTGGTATTCCTTGAAATCAAGATATCCTCTCTTTTGTACGTCTGCATCCTGTTCATGCGAAACTCTCAACATCCCGATTATTCTCCGTGGAAGAAGCAACGAACTACACACCTGGAACATCTTCTGCAACTGTGCAGTTCCGAAACTAACGTTCAACCTCTTACACAATCTTTCCACATTCTCGAAATCCAACTTATGATCACCTTCCTTATCCGCTCCCTTCCAATACTGTCTCTCCCAAATCGTTTGTCTCAAATCCACATTTCCCAACCCAGCTGTTAACCCCTGTCTTATTGCGTGTAATTTCGTCAAAGCATCATCCCACAACTTGAACACTTCCATGGTATCCGCGATCATATGTAAAGTCTTGTATGAACCATCGACGATATAAATGATAGTAAGCCACCGTTCCTCCCAAGATTGAGGAGCGTTAAATTGAGCTCTGTAATACGACGTGTTTTGTCCTTTACGAATTTCCTTGATCGACTCAATAGGAACTATTGTTCAAATTTAATATTTTGACCTCATTTATTCAAAATAGGGGTAACGAGACATACCAGTGCCACTCTTTCTTGACTTGTATAATATCTGACCTTCATCAGGATCAATACGAAAAACAACTCTCTTTTGTTGTTTCTCAGAAATCTTTGTCATTTCAACACCTTTCTGCAATTGTAGAGGAACCGACAAATCGGTGCCATCCGTTGAGGTCGCGTTTGGTGGTGGCATTTCTGGACCTTGTTGTACTTGCATGGGTAATGGTGGAGGTGGGGTACTAAACCTATGGGAAAGACGTTTAACCTGTTTAGCCACGCCTTTTGCTTTGAGCATGGTTGAGGAATTACAAATTACCTATGTTGCCCAGAGACGCGCCTTTTCACTGCCTCGCTGGTCGACAGGATGCATGATGGCGTGTCACGTGAATTCGCGTAAGTGATGTTCGAATTCAAAGCACACATGTAACAGAATGATAAAACAAAAAATCAAGCTTTTTCCGTAACAACAAACTTGCAATAAAGCATTCTGAAAACTAAAAATGTTTTGATATAAAAATCATAGCTTAGAAACGAGTTCTGACATAATTACACAAGATCTACCACAAGACATATACGATAATATAGATGTGCTGTCGTCGCATCGTTCCCATAAAATATATAAGTGTTTTCCCCACCAATCTTCGACATTTTCGGATCAACAACCCATGTCAACTGGAGCGCTCTATCCCTATATTCCCCCACCCCTATACCATACTCGGCCAGACCATCATCATCTGCATCGGTATCTTTAGGTCCATATCCCTTCTTCCAGACTATACATTCCCTCTCGTCGCATGAATTCAAACATAAGATAAAGTCAGGGTCCTCCTTTGGTTCAGTGTCATCAATGTAAAACATGCTCGAAGAAACGATATGTAATCTATCATTATACCCATCCAAGTCGGGGGGTGAATAGACATATTTGAGAGATACATCCAACCCATATTTAGTCAGAACACGGGCAATAGTAGCATCCACTCCTTTCAGGAACGAAAAGCTTTCATCAAGACCTTCTTGATCTTCATCCCAATCTTCTTCATATTCATGTATGATACTCGCACTTGACTTGGGATATAAATGTTGTAGACCAAAGCCAAGACGTTTATGAGTCGTTTTGAACGTAGGATCCGCCAAGCAAGTCTTGAGCGCAGTTTCAAAAGGATGTTCGACCTCTATTTCTGTAGGCGCCAAAGGTTTTGGAATACCTTTATGATCGTCGTAGTAGAGGTTATACGTAACAGAGACTCGATGACCTTTAGTGACCTTAAGAACCTCATGTTCAATGTCACTGAAAAATGCAACATATGCAACGGAAACAGATTTTGGGTTGGCTTGGGCGAGGAGAGCATTGGCATCAAATCGGAGTTCTTTGGATTTATGACGGAGAAGAAGTTCTCCACCTTTGTGATTTCCAACAGGAAGAATGACCACCAGAGAACCAAACATGTCCTCTCCCCTCGGAGTATCTACGTGAGATTTGAAGAAGGAACCTTTGCCTAGAGAAAGGAAGTGATTAGAAACTTCAGTGAGACGCTCTGAGAGATCCTAATGTTAAGACACATACCATAAACATTCAGCTTGTAAGGTTCAAACCGGATGCCATAATCAAGACCACCGAAAGGGAACAGCCCACTGACCAGCTTGCTAACAAGATGACTGTTCGATTCGGGGTTAAAAAGCCAGCTAAAGTCACCGTAATCAATCTTTCCAGCTTTACGATAGGTTTCATCCAAAACATCAACTTTATTTTTACCAAAAGTTGCAGGAAGGCACGCGTTTGCCAATTCTTCAACGTGAGAGTGCACTGTACATGTGGATAGCTTCATGCGTCTGAGAAACAGGTACTATCAGCACTATCCTGGAATAGTGTACACACAAAAGGCATACCTGAATGAGCCCTCTCGATTCTTGTAAAAGAGATATTGCTCTGCATCAGAAAGCTTATGTACGCCACAAGTCCATGGTTGCTGGAGCATGTCTTGTTTTTTCATAGAGTCTTTGAGGAGCGAAATATTATCGACGGTCATGATCGAAGTAGGAGAGTGATTAGCAAAGTATCAAATTGGGGGACAGTATGTTAAGGCAAGACATCCGGTTCATAGATCTTATATATTATCTATGTACTACAAGTGCCACCACATAGTGTGGCACTGTTACTGAGAAAACCATCTGTATAGTTGTCCTTTGTTCTGTCGTTTGTTCTACTGTCCTTTCTTCTTTGTCTTCTTCCCGTTTTAGTATCCCGTGGTTTATTAATAGAGAGTGCCATACCACCAGAATCTTTGAGAGTGTCCTCCCTCTCTCACTGAATTTCCCTCCAATGGAGACATTAGTTTACCTCAAGCACATAGCCTGGAACTCTGCCATGTTCTCTTGAAGGCCTCAAGTGCTACAATCTAGCATGATTATACCAAGTACTAAATATCTAATTGTTTACCCAAGTAGCAGTAGTTTACCAAGCCCTGCGCCCCTGATTATTTTCTCCACAAGGTGCATGGGATCACCTGTTGAAGTACTAGCCCGGATGAACTAACCAATATATTGACTAAGAGAGGACAATTGTGTCTCGTTGTGCCAAATAAATCTTTTCATCTGACTGCAGTGATTCCATCAGGAACCTTAGTAGCCGGGGTGTCAAGGATTGCTTAAGTCAAGCAACGGCTGACTAGGATTCCGTGTTGTACTCAAACTCACGGATCCATTGAATTAATCTAAGTAATTGGAATCACTGCAGTCGGATGAAAAGATTTATTTGGCACAACGAGTCAATTGTTCTCTCTTATAATAGTCAATATATTGGTTAGTACATATGAGTACAACATCACAAAATATACAAGACACACTTGTTATGGGACAAATTGACAGTGTATGATCACGTGAGATTATTCCCACAAGAAAACGCGTCCGGCATTTCATGCTAGGTGCTTCACACCTCTGTGGAAACATCCTTCTAAACATGGAGCGTTCAGTCGTGGTACAGGTGTGGATTCCAGGCACTTGTATGGGTTAATTGATTTTGGAAGGAGCGATGAGATTTCAAGTGACTGGAGGCCGCAGAAAAGGATAGATGAGGATCAAAAGGACTTGAACTCCATATATAGTACTGATATGGACTATCAGATTCTGTGAGACTAATGCTCTGAACTTATGGAACAATGGCTTATGACAATGTCGGTGTGCCCCCGTGGACCGTACAGTAAAAGGTTAATTATTTATGCGGTATAAGATTCTGCGACGATAAATGTTAGTATGTGCCCATGGGTATATATTATAGCTCCTCAACTACAGCTCTCTTGTAGACTCGTTTTCTTTCATAACAACACTCTCTCCAGTTTCTTCCGGGAATCCGAGCTCCAACTTCTGTGCGGCAATATGGTAGCGTAAATTTTTGTTACTTTCGTGTGTATGAATATCAATGATTTACCCCTTTCGACTCATTCAATTCCAATCTCAAGTGTCATTGATCGATGTTCAGACTACCACTGATAAAAATCTTGCCAGACAATACTTTCATTGATTAATATCTTGAGGGTAACACATACACCGCAAAGTCATCTCTAATCTAGTTCTTCTATCCATAGAACCTCAGTCACACCTGTGTTTCTCTCCGAACCTAATAACAATATATATAAAATTCTTCTCCAGTCAAGTTAGGTTTATATGCAAGTGAACTAATATTAGTATATACCTTGGATCTCCCTAGTCAGACGATTCATTTGCTTGTGAATGATTAAATCTTAACGAAGAGACGTGTTGTTGTACTGTTGAATGATTAAGCTTTGATCCTGCAATCCGAAGGTTGAGGATAAGCCTTGTTCCCTATGAATTGTCAGCAAATTCTCCCACTGTCATCTCTACTTCAAAGATAGTATATCTTATCTGTTTACTTACAATCACAACATATACAAGGGTTTGCCAACTAGTCGTATTATATCCGTCAATCGAGCTGAGTGCATTTGTAGAAAAGGACGTACAGTAACCAGTCTGTTTGACTCATAATATCCTCTGCAATATTGAATTGACCTACCAATCCAAATACGCTGAATACTAGAAGAAATGTTTAATTTTCAGAATAATTCGGTAATGATCTACATAAGTTTGACTCACTAAATATGCTGTCAATGTTGGTCAATAGGGGATCCGATTTTATCATGTTAGACTCTGAGTTGTAGTTTGACTTACGGGATAAAGTATAGCAGACCATCTCGATAGAAGACATATAACAATGGTGTTATGTGTTTGTGTTCTATGATATTTGCGATTGTTAATGGAGATTTGTTCAGGATACGATAAATTCCGAGGAGTGTGAGTAGCAGCTCAATGCCTTAGAATAGATTAATAAGATAATGATCATGACATTCAATTAATGTTTATAGCGTACCTGTACTTGTTAATCGACATATGCTATAAAGAGAACACATGACACGTATCAAAAGGACTCGATTTTCGGAATTATTTATTGACATACCATGCCACCTCCAAACTTGTATAGAAGAAAATCAAAGGTGCTGAACTTGGGGACATCAGAACACACCCGGGAACTGGTAGAGCATGTAACGTGAAATGTGTTGTTAGCAATGACTTTACTATCCAATGAAACGTCCCTCCCTGACGAGAATGTCAAATTTCAGTATCACTCTTTTTACTACGCGCGGTTTGTGCTAATAAGCCTCAAGTGAAACATACCACAATATCAACTAATGGGTTGGTAAGTCCTCCTTCGCGACGCCTGTTGTAAATATTGCTTACCGAGCATAGCGAATATCAACAACAACGTAACTGGAATTAAATTTAGATCAAACATGTCTTGCACAACTAGCCTCAAAAGGGCTGACCTAGTATTTGATTATTGAACAATGCTCGAAGCCGCAAAACAAGGATCGTCTTGACTACTAGGATATGCCCCACATTTATTATGCTGAATAAACACTGTTTAGTTTGTCGAAAGTTGTTAGTGATGGTGTCTCAAGAACCTACAACTCATTGATCCATTCCATCGTGTAACATCTATTGATATACGTAAACTCTTGGTTTTCAAAGCGGTGCCAGCCGACTCACAACTAACATAAATATCCCATCAATTAGAACTTTCGGTCCCGGATAAAGTATAGAAACACTCACTCTTGCAGATATCTCCGAACGTTGCGTTTCTGATAGTACTTTAATGAGCTAGGGTAAATCAGGGGAACATCATTGTGATTCTTACTATAGAATGATAATCTAGGGATTAAACATTAGGATCACCAAACAGAGAAATAAAATACAGAAAATCGCACATGAAAACAACGAGAGTGAAGTAACGAAGGAGCAAGTATAGAATCTTGACCTTTATTCCCGTTTTCTTTCCCCTACAGAAATATATCACAGGTCAGTTTGGAGACAAAAGATAACCAAATTAAATGTCTCATTGTACCAATAGATATGCTTTCTCTGGAAAGGATAATTGTAGTGAATATTCAACAAGTTAGTTAACGAAGACTTGTTGCTCACTTCTTGATCAAATAATAGGCATGCATCGTAGACGACGCAGGCGATCATAGCAACTAGTAGTATTAGCATTTAGTTTTCATAATGATGGTGGAAAAACAAACTAAAGTCAAACCCACTGTAACTAAAACTATGTTGAAATGCATTGCGATGTAAGTAGACCGATACCTCTGGAGGTACGAAGATGGACTCTTCAGATGCCATTGTTGTCCTTCTTCACGTCGGAATATTTTAGATGTCGATGCTGTTTGACTATTCAAGGGTTGGAAAGCCGAGTTCGTAGAACCAACACACTTGCGGAAGGTGTGAAGGGAAGAAGCTGAAAATGTGGTTTAATTGAGTCTAGAATGTAAACCTAGAGCTCTTTATTAAATACAATCTACCTGGACGGTTTGTTTCCTAATGGAAGAGTCACTTAAGTTATAATTGCCCCGATCAAATTCGGTCTGATTGGTAGCTGTGGCCTTCTAACGGGCATGACGGTAGAATAGCCTTCGCACAGAGATTACCACTCCACAATCTGACGATATTCATAGTTCCGAATTATGAGACAAAAGTAGTCGACACCCAGTATTTCATACTCTTTCAGGTTGTGACGACTTTATAGATAATATCTATATCATAGAGTTAGACTAAGAACATTTGAATTTCGAAGATATCTGTGTATAATACCTTGAAAGGATAAGCCGGGAATTAAACATCATCCTGTTCAGTCTGATTTCATTCGTCATATTGTCATGTCTACCACCAACATGTCTACAGAACAGAATCAGTAACATGGAGTAAGTGTCAGTTACACATACTGAAAATTCCCACTGCAGTACTTCTACCATTCATTCGTCCAATTCACGATCATTCAAATCATGATGGACGTTTCTGTCACTAAGAATAGTCCTGCAACATACCTAGGTATGGAAAATCAGAATCCTTGGACAGTGGGACCTAGGTAAGCTTAACAGGAACTAAAACTTCTTCCGTTATGGATGAAAGTGGCTAATTGGGCACTTTTCTTACACGCAAACACCAACAGTTCAGGCACGGCACATATCACATAATAAAGCACTGCATCAAACTGATACCAAGTCCTGAGGGGGAGATATATATAAGACTGATACACCCTGGAGTCAAAATTTTATCGGTACAATTTTCTTACTAACACTTGAAAATCACCATTAAATTTCGGCGTCAAAAATGCTTGATAGTCCAAGTATTCAATTCTTTATAAATTAGACTCAGAAGTCAGCACATAATAACACAAACGAAAAAGAAAACGAATACGAACGTGGTATTATGAATCCGTAAATCAAGCTTTCTTAAGACATTCCCAAAAATCATATATAATTCACACCAAGCCAAACTAAACGGATCAGCTAAAAAAGATGAAACATTTAATCATATCTCTTACTTGATACCCAAGCACATACGAGAACCTTTTGAGAATGGTACCAGATGCGCGTCCATCTTCTTGGTAGAGTCATCCTCAAACCATCTATCTGGGTTGAATTTAGATGGATCTGAGAAGATTTTTGAGTTCAAATGCATCATGGGTTGACACATTCCAATCACTGTCTATTGCATATTTGGTTTCAGGATATTATAGGGTACAGATATGATTATATCCTTACCCCAGCTGGAACAAACCATCCAGAAATGGTAGTGTCTTCGTGAACTACTCGAGGAAGAGGGTGGACAACGCCATGAGAAAGTCTAAGAGACTCCTTAATAATTGCTGTCTATATATGTACATGTTTCAGCTTCCAACTTCACAGAATGTCGAAGATCCAAAACATACCAAGTAGGGCAGTTTCTCCAAAACTTGGAACCCAACCAGAACGTCCATATCCGGCCAAGCCTCTCTGAGCTCTTCCATCGCTTTCTTGTGGATAAATGGGTTAGCTAGGATATGAAATAGCCCAGTAGCACAAGCATTTGCTACTGTATCACTTCCAGCAGCTAGTAAAACCGATCCTTCATGAACCAAGGATTTTCTTGTTGGACGTTCCCTTCCATTTTTTGTATCAAACAAATGATGATAGATCGTTTCATGCTCTACTTGTTCCAAAGACGAAGGATCGGCCAATAATTCATCAACTTGTTTTTCCAGAGTACCAAATACCTTTTCACATGCGATCATATCTTTGGTTTTCATGAAATCCGGTAATCCAAAGACTAGCGTTTTCATGAATGGGAAATGTTGCATAAGGAAAAATACTCCAGCTGTATTATCGAGTGCGATGAGGGCAGGGTGTAAGAAGTCTGGTACATCGAGAGGTTTGAATGGATTGGCATGACAGTAGGATGTGATGATTTCCACTGTCGTAGCATGAAGTGCACGATGAAGGCTTGCTGGATGTTCGTCTGAGGTACCTGTATCGTACTCAGAAAGAGCTTCAATCATGCGATTGATCTTCAAGACATACGTGTTAGTAGATGCGAGAAACCCAATAAATAGACCTACAGTGTGTTGAATAACACCCTGGAGCTTTAATATAGCTTGACGCGAGAATAGAGGTAATAAAATATCTCTTCTTTGTTTAGCCTTTTTTGGATCTGCGTATCCGAAGGAAGACTCGGATTCATTGAAGCAATCGTAAAATAGCGCGTACTTGGTGAATCGGGTGCCAGAAGCATATATCTCGTTGAACGCTTCTGGATCATTGAAGTGAAGCTATAACAAGCTGTTAGGAAGAGACTTCTCATCTGGGTTCTGGGTTCTGACTCTCTCTCTCACCTGGTTTGGAGCGATCCTGACAACGGATCCTGAGAAGCTCTGAGAAGATGGCTCTTTTGAACACAGTTCCCAATTATGACACACCGTAAGTCATATGTAATGTTTCCAATTGTTTTACTAATCCTCCTTGCTTCCAAAGATCGTAGTATGCGACATAGTACCCAGTGATTGCCGCCAAAATAGGCCCATTGTACCTTGCTAATGGATGGAAATAGATCCGGTACAGCACAGTGAGTAGTAAAACTATGAAGACACTCCAGCCCACTAGCAGTAGCATTTGTGTCACGAAGAGGGAGGAAGGTCGTTATTGGATACCCATCATTAGCCTTAAGTGCGTGATGTCGCATAAGCGGAGAATGCCATCTTCCCTTCAAACCGGCTGATAGTGAGGGGAAAAAGGTTTAAAGTTGGCTGCCACCGGTCCACCACCGGCATACCGGAGACTACATGCGGGAGATAGATGACTAAGCCAGCGGGGCATTGAATTACCCAAATGGCTGTTGCCAGTCGGGTTCAGGTGCCAGTGTGGCAAGTACTAAATCAAATTGTGTCAAGTTGAATGGAAAAACCTCCTACATGCAGCGCTTTGGCTGACTTTGGGTGCATTTTTAACACTGAAGTTCGAACGTTCATGCGTTCATGGTTCAACGCACGTCCTCATGGCTCCGCCTTTTTGGTTTAAATTAAGAACCTTGAATAAAAGTTGCGAAATCCAGGAACAATCCGTACTAATAGCTACCAATCGGCCGGTAAAGGAACATGCTTATTTGATAAGTACTTGCATAGCATTGGAACATTGGAACCCTAGTAGTACAGGCGCTAGTGGGAATGGATTAAGGAAGCGAAAAGAATGACAGTTGGTAGGAAGCTGTTTAAAGTTGTAGAGAACGAGATGCTCGTATTGTACTGTGAGTGCTTGACTTGAGTCTCCTACAACGAGTCTGTAAAGGCTAACGACTGAGGCACTGGGCGACATACATGTATGACCCTGTATTACTCATAAATTCATGTGTTTCGCAATTTTTAGCTTTATAAAGCAGTACTGCAGTACTGCCTTCTGTGTAGCGCCTCGTGAGATAACGAACACATGGTAACAGTGGTCATTTTAGGGTATAAGTAGTGTCCATCTGGTAGCATACAGTATAGGCCATCTTCTGTGAAGAGATCTGGAAGCTTTGAGCTTGAATAACAGTCAGTCACCTGTTTCAACTGAGAGACGGCCACATTTGCCATAACTGGGCTCTCCGGCCCCAGCCAAGCATATCGGCTGACCCGCCATCAGTCCAGATGTGGATGGCTGAGCTGATTGGGTACGCCCTGTCGGAACAATAACTCAGTCATCATCCACTTCGTCCACGCACCAATTCGCTTAAATGATCCTGAGCTCGGAGTACATAAGTCTGCTTGTCTAACCCCAGTATAAACCTCTTCTAGCCTTACTAGTCTCGCACAACAAGAACACTCCCAGTACCTCTATGTTTCCAAACATCATAACAGGCGTCACAGCCTTCTCACGTCTTCTCCTCGGCGGCATCGGTCTTGACTCTATATCTGAACAACTTGAATCTGCAACCCTAATCCTACCGGGGGATCCACAGAAACCCTTCCCATTACCACCGGATGATAACAACGGTATTCATCTAGCCATCGGGCCTCGATGCGGCTCATTTCCCGGAACAACCGCCGATGTGAATGCAGGCATCATTCCTGGACGTTTTACAACTATTGTGTCTTTTGGTGTAGGTTTCTTTTGGTCAATGGGATGGAATACTCGTAACAGAATCTCACAGGACAGTTATACCGATGGTGGAAAATCGGACGGATCTCCGCTTGATCCTCCTATTATTGTTCCACCTAATCCGTTGGCTGGAGGTAGATCGACGAATGGTCTTACTTGGGTTGAACAAGTTGCAAATGATTTGAATGCTACAATTATGGACTATGCTGTACGATCCAGGAAAAGCCTTGTGTTTTGGGAACAATGTCCTAAATACCTCTCATCAGATTGCAGGCGCTTGCATCGACTTATCCTTGTGGCCTAGTAATCCTCGACCCGTTGACTTTCTTTTGGAAGGTATATCTTCTATTTTACAAATTTCGATACTCGGAGCTGACACGGAGGTCTTTAGCCAAAACGTTCCTCGGACAGAATAATCAACTCGACCCTGACAAGACGCTGTATAGCATTTTCTTCGGTATCAAGTATGTCACTTCTCGCTATTTGAGATATCTAATTAAAGCTTCGTGACAGCGACTATCTAGCTTCTTTCAGTAAGAATTCTCGTCTTTTTCATAAATGAAACTTCATTCTGAATCCCTTTCCTTTTAGATGATGGAGACCATATGCCACAAGCTGCGGACCAACTTCTTAATCAGATCACCATCCTCGCAGCCCCACCCACGAATGCGCGCAACTTTATGGTTCTCGATGTCTACGGCCGTGGAGAAACAGCTCAAAGAGGAGAGGATTTCAAGCAGAAAATTTATTCTACTCTGGGTCAATTCCATCAAGAAGGCATCGAAGTTGAGGGTAAACATAAACCAGTAAAGTTGAATGTTTCCTACGTTAACTTCGCGAACATCTGGAGTGGAGCCCTTACTGATCCCGGATTTGAAGCATTCGGTTATGTAAGTATGGATTCGTGCGTAAGGTGTACCGACGAATTAGGGTGTACTACAATCAATGCTTGCGACGACCCAGAGCACTTCTTCTACTGGTTCCCTGGGTGAGTTATATTCTATAAGATCTTTAATTCAATTCATCCTATTTATTACCTGTGGTATGATATGATATATCATATCAGTCATCCATCGAAGGAGACGAATAGAATCATGGCTGACTATGTGAGCGAAGTTTGGAAGCAATGTCGTATCTACTAAGCCTGGCTATATTTATCACATGGACATGGAAGAGCTATAATTACAATATCTCCCTATGGGGTTTAACGAACTTAACGAATACACTTCTATCTTTAACTCACCTTGAATTTAACAGCAATCTTAAGATTCAGGTGATCATATCCTTGATTCTCGAACTTGACAGAACAAAGACTCTTGGAGACTCTTGGTATATTCAATATTGCACATTGTGAATGTAATTTTAACGCAAGCAGGAAAACAACCATGTGGTTTTGACCCTTGGAGTAGGGCTGCGATAGAGAGTCTCTTACTTTGATGGGACGCTGGTTTGATACAAGGCTTGGTGGTACACTCCATCAGAGGAATCCTGAAGCAGCGAGGCAGAAGGAAGGGTCATCCCAAGGCCAATCCCTTGTTCGGGATACATCAGCTGGTGATCTGCCGTGGCCCGTGAGAGAACGATATCCTTTGATATCCTGGTGTGAGTCAATGAGATGTCGCACGTTAGTCGGAGGCTGTTACATAGGAGATATGGAAGATGTGTTATAGGGCGCCGGCGTTGTAACTTGTGACAAGCCTGGTGACGAAAATCGGAAATTAACTTCAACATACAAATGTAGTAAACTCTCGTAAACTCACCTTGGCAAGCTCCGCCAGATGCAGTCAGCGTCAATCAGGGAACTCTACACTACCAAATTAGAAACGAAGCAGTGAAGCGAGCAATGATGAATGAAGTTTTGACATTTCGAGACTGCTGCCACGGCGGAGTCAGACTCGGGCCGTTATTTATTCACAAAAGATATGTGACACTTACATTTTTATTACTCTCATGCTTATGACACGTTAATGGAGTGAATAGGCAATTTGAAAGCTGGAATAAAACCGACCACTGGAATTCTTGGAAGATCCTCCATCGTCGGGCCGTACTAGTTTATTTAAAGTTTTGTACGATATGTTCAAATATAAAACTGTTTAGATGTTTATGAGACTTCCGGTACTCGGAGCCAACCGTTCTAAGTATTTTGAGGTTGAAGTTCTGATTTGTTTTCATGACTGTGAGAAACGCGTGTAAATGCCTCGCAGTCGGACTTAAGACACTGAATCTACTTTAACGTCTATAAGTTTATCATCTCTCTGGGACAATTACAAGACACCTGCGCATATTTGGACTTCTATGATCCACCAACTAATTTAAGTTCTGACAGGATTGCTTGGTATGAAAAGATAAAGATCAAGGGAACTTGAAATATCCGCGAGGAATATTTATATTTATCTATTTTATTGAGGGTACCGTAAAGTACAGAGTTGACAGAAAAACATTTGAGAGGGAAAATATGGCAATTAACTGCCTTATGACGACACTAATGATGGATAATTGAAAGTATTGCTACAAACACCATGTTCCAATGAACCAATTCAAAGCATGTACCTGAAATCTGGTGCACGATCACCCATCTCTCTGAGTTCTTGTACAGTATACTTGTTTTTCTCTCCATTTTCTAAAGCTTTCTTCATGATTTCATCTCGGGATTTGTTGATTTTCCAGTACAAGAACACAGTAAGTGGCAGGGTGATGAAGCCGGTTCCGACAAACATGAGCTCGATGGCATCTATATGAAATATTAGTCGTTGGTATAGATAAATGAGATATGAATGTGTACTTACGTCCGAGAATGTATCTTGGTGCATCTACACCTCGGTAAATGTTTGCAGCAATTGCTCCACCGAAGTTACCAATACCAATATGAATGGCCATACCAATACCACGCTTGTAGTGACCCGCCAAGTTGTTTCCGAGCCTGAAATATATGAGATGTGAAAAGGCCCAAGAATAGGGAAGGGGCTTACCATGCAATAACACCAGGGAATACTGCATACGTTCCAATAACGTTGAAGAATACACCGAAATATTTGACTCCGTAAGGTGCAGAAGAGATGTTGATAGCGAAACCAATAGTAGTGAGGAATAGACCACAGAAAATAAATGGTGAGCGTATTCTGAGTCGATCTGAATGATGGGCGACAAGGTAAACGAGGATTGCTAAAAGGAATTTTAGACATGAAGCTATTCAAAGTAGTTGTTCTGACGTACTGGCGCAGACATATGGTGGGACAGTAAGCAATTGACTAATGGCGGTGGAGTAACCGAAACTGAAGTGGTGGTGTTAGTCAACTCGTAGACATACAAATTCAATCAGAAAGACAACTCACGAGTTGATGATAGAGCTATTGATACGTCCATGATTATTAGTTATTGAATTAGACAGATGGGTAATGGATACTTACGGCAAGAACAAGGTGATACCATATACTGATTATCAGGTTCAGTTAACAAACAATACCAATAGACAGAAGAAGTGCAACTCACGAGGTACAATGATCGAATAGTACATAGCAATATGCATCCAAACTTGCCAGTCAAATGCTGCGGCTTTCAAATGACGCCATTCGAAGTGTTCTTCCTCTCCAACAGACGAGTTGTCGTATTCTGTATGGACGCCTACTTAGACTAATCCAATGTTGTAATTGAAACAAGGTGCGCACTCTTTTTATAGATCACATATGCACGCTCGTCATCACGAAGGAACTTGGCGGTATCAGGGAAATCAACCATGACTACGTGAAGCCTGGGGTCAGTTCTAATGCGTAATGGAATCTCGGGTAGCACTCACAGATCAGTGCAAGTATACCAACAATAATCGTGGCAAGGCCCTCAAGAATCTGGTGGGAAGGATCAGAAAAATGCAGAAAAATAGAGATACTCGCAACTTACGAAGATCCATGCCCATCCACCCTTACCGCCAACCCCACTCATATGACCTATACCATAAGCCAAAAGTCCGGAGAATGCGCCAGCTAGAGATGAAGAACCAAAGAACAGCCCGATACGGAACTGCAACATGTGTCGAGGATACCATATGGATAAGCTATGTGTGTATAGTAAGGCCCTATAGTCACGGATGTTGAGAATATACGTACTAATAAACAACACCTGGGAACAGACCTGCTTCGGCAATACCGAGCAATACACGGAGAACTACAAGCTGGGGATAGCTATTTGGGCATTTTAGGTTGATAGTGCCTGAAAATATTATAATCACTCACTTTTTCACAGTGCCCATACAAGTCCTGGATTATTATTGAATCAATACTCCAACATCGGAGAATAACATATAAATAGACATACATAATTATACCCCAAACTATCTGATCGAGGGTAAAGTGCGTGAACATCGGCGTTTAGAGGATAGTAGAAAGATGCTTACCGTGATACCAGGGAGGAACCTTACCAAGGAAAGTTAGGTTACTTAGGTGTAACTTCACGGTGCAATATCCTCAACTCACCTAGATGGCTTGAAGCGTTTGAGCACCAGACTATGTAACGTAAGCTCCCATTCGATTACTTAAATTGAGGAGGAACTTACTTTGCAGGACATTCGCAAACACAATATGGCTATGAAAGTGACGTGAATTAGTGTTCTTCGCCAAATGGAACCACAACTAGGACGTACGATGAAGAACATGGTCTAAGAAAAAAGATTAGTTGTGAGCGCTATCCATCACCAAGTAATTTACACACCAGAGCAATATTATATTGATTTCCAGTCATGTGAAGGTCTTCAGTCAGACCATCTAGCTTGGCATTACCTATTTGCGTGTCAGGTAGAGTTTGACACCACAAGTCATATAGTCTCACCGATATTTCCTGAGTTCATTCAGTCAATATCTCATACATCGCTAAGAATAAAAGCGCGAAGCATACCTCTATCCAAAAAAGACATCAAGAACATAAGTGCAAGGAAGGGCAATGTCCTCTTGTCAACCTTCCTCCATAACTTTTTCTCCTCCTCTGGTGAAAGAACAAGAGTGGGAGTTTCAGTGCTCTTTACATCGGTGGAGCTGGAGTCCTCGAAGTGAGAGTCTGATTCTGGCTTCTCATCGTATCCAGTCTTAACAGCCATGGAGGGAAGAGGGGAGGTAGGATGATTAGGTTAGGCTACGACCTGGGACATTTATAGGGAACCACCGCGCTAACTAAGATCTAGTGTCGTGGAATCGATAAGGGCCGTTTGCTCTGAATCGGTGGACCAGGTAACGTTAAGATGGCCCCACAAAGAGGGAAGTTAGAATCTTCCCGCGGAGGAATGTTCTGCTGATCAGGGTTAATTGTGATGGGGAAATCCTTAAGAAATCCTAGATCTCATACAACAGCGGCGAACATGAAGGCCATATAATGATGGACTGAGGTATAGTCACACAGTTCTGTGGCAATGGTATAGAACCAGCATTCGTCACGGAATCATGGCGACCCGAAGACCCGGGGATCCTGATCCCATTGAATACGTCATAGATGAAAACCTAGATTTGATATCAATACCCCTACAAAATGAGATAGAAGGAAATACCAGATTTCACTGCACCTTAAATATGTCCTCCGGATGAAATTCTTATTTGCTTAATAACGTGACCATCTCATGGCTTCTGTGGCGGAAGTTGGGTGAAAAACGTGATATAACCGGGTGGGCCTTGAGTGGAGCGAGAACCGACCACTAAGTTATGGGATGAGAAGTTGGGAAAGTTAGGAACTTCGGGAAAGCGATATAATTGAGAAGAGAAGTCTTGGTGTATTAGCTATTGAAACACCATAAATCATATCGTTTCACAACTGCCCTGGGCCTTAGGCGTCAGGGCTGCTCGCTCCGCTGATCGGGCGTGCAAATCTTCAGCTAAACCTGGTCATAGGGAGTCATTTGGAATCGCTCACTAGAGCATGAACCTGATATCCCACGCCCACACAATGTAGTACTACTTGAGGAGTCACTGAAACTTCGGGCCGGTTACTAACTTACTGTGATATATGCTGTAACACTTTGACTATCTTGACTACTTCTTATCGTCAACAGTCGAAACTGCATTTGAACCGCTACTGACTGTGATGTCGGATAATCGATTGTTTCTCGATATTCAGACCAACTTCAATATTCAATAGCGCCAAGTCAACGCCACAAACTGGCAGCAATCAGGCTTACGTTATCCAATAAGTTGATCAATTTGAACTCACCAGCTGATCGCTCAGTTTGCTCATTCAAAGTTTATTATTCTCCATTAGTTTGCTTGGCCCACCTCAGAGGTTCCAGAAAAAGCTCCACAAATATCGTATATGTTATCTCTGACATGTCGTGATCGTCAAACCACCAGGATTCCAAGATTTGTTTGAAAACAGTGGATTTACTAGTACTTAATACTATACACTAGGGGAGTTCAGGAACCCTGTAATTATTATTTTTGTACCGAATTTTAAACACTGAAGATCTCAACTGAAAGTCAGAATTTCATATATGCTAGAAAATGCCCCAAATCTCAAAGCCAAGGCACCCGGAAAGTAATTCCCGGTTTCCTGATGAATGGGTCTATCCAAGATCAATGTGGCAAACGTCGGATTTTCCCTCCTTATAAATGGGTTTGAGGACCCAATCTGCCGCCGTATCTACGCACATATCAGTGAAGTACTCCGATGTGCTGGAGAGAGCATTGTTTACTGCATACTCTACAGACTTAAGCTTGAGTATTTGAGTGAGCCTTTGGCAGGCTCTGGCATTTTCACATTTCACAGAGTACACCCTGAATGTCACGTACTTTCCATCTTATTCGTACTAGATGATTGAGAGGTTCTGTTATTAAATTAGATACTAATGTTTCTTTTAGTCTTCCAAAATACCAAGTTGGAGAAAATGTGCTTCTTTTTCTCGGTAAACTGTAAGCGAGAGATCAGTCTTCGTAAGGAGCGGAAGAAGCAAGGCAATAAGATTCTAAATAGCACAGTAGCTCATGGCATATCACGATAAAACGGCAAATGCTAGTCAGTGCGCCATCATTAATTAACATTAGGAGCTCAAATCACGATAGTTATTCACAGAGAATAGAACTGGAATATGAAAGTATGAGTATGTCAAACAACAAGGATATGATTTGCGACCAAATTGGATGTCCTAGGCTCTCATGCCAAGGGAATCGTCGAAGCATGCATCCAATGTGCATGGTCTTCGGAGCTACCATATTGTTATATCTCGTACCGTTCTACCATCAGTTTACAAGCTCTACCTTCTTATCGAGAGTAGCGTGCCTGTCGGGGCGAGTGGCGCATCACACAGAAGGTAACGTACCTGTCTGCGCACGGTGCATCCCCCGAGTGAAGAACAATGTACTGCTCCAAATTTAGGGGATGGAAAGTCGTTATATACAAAAAAACCCACGGTGAGCGCTTAATGTTAGCCGATCGCGAATGAGTGTTGCACGAAACCAATTTGTACGCCACATCTTAGATATTGACTTTCTCGTCAACTTCAGAATATTCGATACTCTTGGAATTGCTTTGAGTGTATTGCTTTAGGCGATCTGTAGCTCTGCATGCTATCACGCACTCGGTCGAACTCGCTGCTCAGTGGCACTCAGCTTCGGTTACAATGTTCACAATTATATGGCATTACCAACTAAGAAAACATACTAACTAGAAGGGGCATTCTGTTTTCAATGAGCTGGAAATTTTCACGAGCCACTGAAACGCATTCGTATGATACCCACAACCCCATGAGCTCAAGTTATGTGCACTACTTACCGAGCTTATGGACCTAGATTATCGCAAGACTGCCGCATTGAAATACCGTTACATCAATAGTAGTGAGTGGTATTCACAAAGTTGACATTTAATCGATGTGGTGACCATCTTAAGTTCAAGAAATACAGTGAATAACATAGACGCATAAATTAGAGAATAAAAAAACTTACTACCAAATGGGAAAATGTGACAAACGGTCGGATTGTTGTCTCATATTCATATATTGTGACTGACGAGAGTAGGCGCAGTATCTTCCGAGTTCTAATATAATGCTCTTTACAGGGTGGTAACGAGTTTTGAGCTGAGTTTAAACATGAGTGACTGCCGAGCACTACTACCAGGCGATCTGTGGTTGGCGAGTCATTATCACGCCGCTGACTCGTGGTTCATAACCAATAGATTGGATGATTATAGTATCCGGTTTCTCGCAACGAGTTGTGCTGCGCAATCCGCAAAGCTCCAGATAGTCAACCTTGAGTAAGACCATCCCACCAGATCTACTAATCAGCAAAACGGTCAATTCTTCAACCGTGCTTTAGCTTTAGAAATGTTCTTTGCTTCAGCTTTAGCCAAAACCCTTAGATTTGGGTTGAGATGTTTGATAAAAGAATTTGTTTTCTCTGTTGAGGAACAAATGTGCTTTATGTTCTTTAAGTCTTTTAATACTTTAGGTACTTTTGAAGAACGTTAAAGAACAGTTTAAAGCATTAACCATTTTACTGTAGGTTCCACAGATGAGAATACTGACATTGTCATAAGCCATTGTTCCACCAGTTCATAGAATTAGTTTCACAGAATCTGATAGTCCATATCAGTACTATATATGGAGTTCAAGTCCTTTTGATCCTCATCTATCCTTTTCTGCGGCCTCCAGTCACTTGAAATCTCATCACTCCTTCCAAAATCAATCAACCGATACAAACACCTGGAATCCACACCTGTACCACCACCGAACGCTCCACGTTTAGAAGGATGTTTCCACAGAGGTGTGAAGCATCTAGCATGAAATGCCAGACGCGTTTTCTTGTGGGAATAATATCACGTGATCATACGCTGGACATCTGGATTCATCACCCTGCATCATCCTTTTGGCACTGACCTGTCATATTGGTTTACATCTCATACACCTCTCAACTAGTCTTTTATTTTCCCACCCACCTTCCCTTGGAACGTCACCAGATGCATTGAAAGGGCGAGCCGTTACATCCTTTCCATTGCATCGCCTGGATTACCACGTCCGGTGTCTATATCCGATTCCAGTTTCACACTATCAAAATCCCGGATATAACACCGCGGGGTTTCCTATCCCCCACCATCAGGTGTAGTTTTAACTCTCTATCTATAATTAATTTACTATTTACTAGTATATGAGTTCACAGGAACAAGACCATCTTGTCTGATGAGATTACATTTGTAAACCGATCCATGAATCTTTGGCTGGAATGTAATACCCATAGAATTGTGGGATGAGAGGGTTGATTGAGACAGGACTAAACAGAGGTGGAATATGATTGTACTCGAAAAGTTGCTCAGGGAATTTCTGATAATTCCTCCCTTCTTTTTCAAGGTGGTCGTCAATAGTGTCTGCTGATAATTTTGCTACAACTCGAACGAGTGAGGTTGCTGGATGTTGAGTTATATCTGAAGGCTTGAGAACTTGTCTCGTTGGTCCTTCATAACCATACACCCATTTCCCTTTGACATCCTCCTTCACGTTCTCAGTGGCAGCAGCTACTTCATTGGAATTATTCTCCATAGCGGGTTGGGTTGTTGCATCCTTATCAACAATCCATTCTTTCGTAAAATTCCCAGATTTCTCCTTCCAAAACCCTTCTTTTCTCTCTCCATCAGGTCCATCCTGTTCTCCAATCCTTCCATGAGCTTCAGCAAGCAAACACTTCTTGCAAACGAGATCAGGAACGCGAATATCACGAGGAAGCTCCATTTGAGTACGATAAACCACAGAATGATGACCATGGCCTGCGAGTTGGTCCTCTGATATGTATATATGCGCTTCGTCAGATTCGTGGGCTGGTGAGGAGGAGCAGTGGGGCAGTGGACGGATACCACAGGTTCAATGGGACCGGGGGTCGGAATTTTGGAATCTAGGAATGAGTCCGACTTATTCTGACTTGTAACTCTTCAAGATGTTTCTTCAATCTATCTTCACCTTCACGACAGAGTTGTAGCTTGTATTCCCAAACTTGAATATGCTTCCCTTCTTTCCTATCTTCTGCATGTTGCCTTTGTGCTTGGCCCGATTGGAGTGGAAATTGAGATGTATGGACGTACAACTTCTGTAGAACGCAATAATAAGGAAGTTTCTGGTTGAACACTACAGGCTTACAACTGGAGGGTTGGATGGGCCAAGGATTTGGGGTTTTCCTCTGGGTCGAACATCATCTCCTTAACACTCTAGAAGAAAAGAATCAATAAAAATCAACAAGAATTGTGTATAAAATCAGATCGTACTGGATCGTCAATCAACCACTTTTTTTCTCTCTTCATCCTTCATGATTCTAACGCTCCTCCCCAATTTATCTTCCCTCCTATTGCTCTCCTGCTCCCGGGTCAACGTAGTAACATCGAAAACTTCAACATACGTATGTATTCATTCAATCGGGGATAATAGTAGAATACTGGAGGCTGCTGTTGGCAGCTTGGGCCCCCAATATTGCCTTATTTTAATATCACTTATTGCATCGTTTACGATCCTTCCAGTTTCCCGCAAGGTTAATTTGAAATGTTAAATATATTCGCGGGGTTAAGCAAGCTTCAAATCTAGTGAAAACGCCTACCTCTAACATGCCCAGTAAGAAGATATATCTTATATGCGCTCGAAACATGCACAATGTTTGTCATCATATTATATTTAAGATAGGTAAGTGTCACGCTCCTAATTTCTGCTTGTCTTCATGTCGTATAGCACACATGGGTTGTCCAAAATATACATATCCCATCTTGATACACCTAACAGTTACAAAATCACAATAGCAATACTCTAACGGAACAAAAGCTTATACGCCCTCTCCAACAGAAAGAGATCATGCCTTATTGACCCATCAAACATTTTCCCATCTGGTTCACTTGCCGATACTTTCTCACTCCTCCCAAAATCTATCAACCTATAGCTATATCCCGAGTCCAAACCTGTATGACCACCAGCTTTTCCACGTTCCGATGGGTGTTTCCATAGTGGACCTGGTTGCCTAACAAAGTTTCGTGAGTAAACTGAGCCGTGAGCCCAACCGGCTTCATGCATGCGATAGACGAGGGATACGGCTTCGTTCCTGTGATAAATTCCACCTTAGTATTCCGATCTGTAAGACCTAGCGATAATGATCACGTACGTATCATCAAGGCTAATACCTGGAGGATCGACACCAAACTGATTACCACAGTCTTCCAATAACATAATAGGACTCAACCATCTGGAATCTCCTTTTTTCTTCACCGGTTGATAGTAGCCATAGAATTGTGGTATGGCCGCATTGACAGGAACTGGATCGTGTAATGGAGAAATTATGTTATAGCCGCTCCAATGTTCAAATAAATGTTCAGGGAATTGCTGATAATTTCTTGCTTCTTGATAAAGATGGTTGTCCTGTTGCTTCGATAATTTCGCGACCAATTTAACGCGCGCAATATGAGGGTGCTTAGTGAAATCCATGGAACTCAGATGTGAGCAATATGACCTGCCTCGAATAGGCTTCTGCAGCTTGACCTCGGCGTTAATCTCACGAGCAGGACCTTCGTACTCATGGGTCCATTTTCCTTTGGCTTCGACATCCTTCGCGATATGGTCGATCCTTCCACCCTTGTAAAAGTCGATCTGAGTATCAACCCCGGATGTAACCCACTTCTTCTTCCATATTCCAGACTTTTCCTTTCATATATCGGCTTTAGTCTCCCCGTTTGGCCCATCCTTAGCCTCTATCTTCTTCTGAACACTCTCTCGGATACATCGTTTGCATAGAGCTTCTGATACAAGTGTATCTCTGGGAAGATCAAGATGGGCTTGATAGACTTCGGAATGGTTTCCACGACCAGATAGGTGGTAAGTGGAAATGTATAAATGCGCCACTTCAGGGGCATGGGTTGGTAAGGGTGGTGGAGGGTGAAGGGCAAGAACAATCGGCTCAACCGGCCCAGGAGTTACTTGGTCAGGATCAAGTTTCAAACTATACTTTGTCTCCTCTCTTGCCTTTCGATGCCGTTTCTCCTCTTCTCGGTGCTTCTCCAATCTCGTCTTTCCAACACTGGATATGTACAGTTTGTATTCATGCACTACATCGGGTTCCTTCTGGTCCGATGACTTGTCCGTTTCTTCCGTATCCGAATCGGTACTATCCGAATCTGGCACGAAATCCGTCTGTAGGACGGTTCGTGTGGTGTGGACAAACAACCTTTCCGGTAATCGAGACAGAAGGAGTCTCTCGCATAAAGTAGTTGGCTCGTAACTGAAGGGTTCGATTGGCCAAAGGGATGAATAATTCTCAAGGTCGAATTCGGTGTCTTTGAACCTCTTCAACAACGTAAGACCGACTATATGCGCATATTACGCTGCTACGCATCACTTACCGGATCATTGAATCCCCAACGAGTTTTTTCCTCTTCAGACATCGTCTTCCCAATCTCACCCTTACGAATTCGCTCTTCTTCTTCCAAGATCAACTTTGAATGATCGTAAACAGGGAGAGTACGAGGAAATTCTTCTTCTCCAGCACAATACATCTCGTCTTTGCACTGCTCCGTCTCTTCATTTTCCTTCGCCCATGCTAGAAGTTTACTACTAGTACTGATTGTAGACAAGCCAGGTATATCATAAAACCTCATTATTCGATAAAAGTCGAAGATAGTTGAGCCCCAGAATTGAACCCCATTTGGCGTTTCTTTGCCTCTTAGAGAAATATCTCCAGTAATAGGTTTTCCACCAGGGGAACGAGGCCATGAACGATACACGATGCGGGGCTTAATGTTCGGATTCATGAAAATCCTGTTCTTCTCTTCCTCAGATAGCTCGCGAGACTCTTTATGTGCTTGTCGTACAGCTTCTGTGGTTGCAATAACATGATCGCGAATATACCTAAGAACGCCCTCTGAGAGAGGCTGAGGCAACCCCTGTGGAGGACGAGGAAAGATTAATAGGTTATCTAGAGAGCCGTTAATTGTTTGTTTTCCGTAGCATATATTTCGGAGAGATGTACCGAGGATGGGGTCTACCATTTCTCTGAGATGATAATGAGAGTAAAGAGGCAACGTTGAATACGCGCTTGGAGCCACATGGTATGCAAAAGCTGTAGAATGCTATGTTGCATTATGTTTGGCTCTATAATCCTCACGAGAACGGAAATATGACTCTACGGGCGCTTTTTACGAACTCAGCATTGAAATGACACGTAAACAGCTCCCCTAATATCTGTAATAGAAACCAGTCAAAGACTAAGTGAGCCTGATCCACGGCCCCTAGTACACTTCAATGAATTGAGTCAGGTCTCAGAGATAGAGATGATCACCATTAGATACAACAGGTGTAGAATTACAGTAAACCTCCGTTTAATGGAGTGTTCTTGTTGTCGTTGGTCTTGTGTGTATCAGTAGAGCTGTATGCGTTTGATACACTATCATTGAACTTTGGGTAAGAGTGCGGCGTTGCTCAAATGCCTCCTCTTCACTAACATTGAGTGCCACAGTTAACATGGTCAATAAGTTCTTTGACAATGAGCGGCATGCGATAACTCATAGATTTTCAATTGAACGGTCTAGCAGTTAGTATTTCGATGTAGTCCATGCTCAGTACTTCAGTGTTGGCAGCCTCGGACTTTTTTATAATTTCCAAGTCTCATACCGATCGGCATATATAAGAGACTTGTCTCTTCAACAAGCGACGACACACTACTATGTTTTCTACCACTACATTCCTTCCTTTATTCATATTCCCAGCTCTCATAACAGCACAGACTACAACCATACCAACGGTTAATCCACCAACAACAGCTATTTCTCCTTGCATCATGCAATGTCTAAACCAAGCCGGAATAGCTGCTGGTTGTCTACCGTAAGTTTCTCCTCACTTCTGGTAGATATATGCGGCTCAAACTTGAGATAAGTGGCGATAAAATTTGCCCTTGTACTAACCATACCTTCCAAGAAGCTGTTCGTACATGTATGGAAGTCAAATGTTCTCCGGTTGACCAGGAGACTGTGGTGGTACTTCAGAACCAACACTGCAATGCCTGTACATCTTCTTCTCATACTATTCATGTGCATATATTCACTAATATTCCCACCACTAAGCACCACCGATGAGAACGATAGCACCCGGCACTTCGATAACTGCTACAACCACTGCTCATATTGCTGCTACCCATCATTCCAATACTGGATCACAAAATGAAATGTGGGGTGGAGGAGCCTTGGTTGGCATTGCTATCGGTTTGGGACTGTTAGTAGTTGTACTTTGATGTAATACCCTGAGGTTGGAGATCTTATTATTCACAATACACCGCAATTAGCTCTGACTGGGACCAGTGACAAATCTCTGACCGTAGGCAAAGTTAAAACGATCACGTGTTCCTCAGGCAAAGGATTGCACCATTGTCAGTGATTTTTGCTCATCTCATGTACCCCGTATAAGTATAATCAATTGAATGAGTTGTCATAAGTCTGCCCCAGCTACGAAGAGATAACATGGACTCTTGCCCACCAGAACTCCATTACTACATCTGTGGACTAGCTTGCAACGACGATGGATCCACAGCGCGCTCACTTTCCCTCGTCTCAACATATTTCCATGAAATCGCCCAACCATTTCTCTACCGCTCACTATGCCTCTCATCAGGTACCCAGATAACCAGCGTAGCCAAAAGACTAAAGGAGACTCCAGCACATCGAAGGACCATGTACCACCTTTATATTTATCCACTGTTGGATTTCGATGAAGCAGGAAGAAGCAAGGTTTCCGAGCGCGATATTGTCAATAGCATAGTGGAAATGATTACCCTTGCCTCACCGACACTCCTATCCCTAACACTTCTCACAATTTCCCCAAGCACTAGTACACCACTCATTGCTCGTCTTTTCCGACTTTCATTCCCTTCTCTCATCGACCTTACAATTTCTGGACATTATCCATTCCCTTCCAGTCGTGGAAATTTCCCAGTATTGGAACGATTACATCTTTTGGGGAATAGGAATCCACATGGGTTAATGTGCTGTGGTTCATTGGAATCATCTATGCCTCAGTTAACTCATCTGAGGGTATCAGGATTGAATTTTGCTGTAACGTTTACACAAGAGTTGTTCCAAGCATTTGAAAATTCTATGCGGCCTATTGTAGTATCGAAAGAGAAAGATGGTTCGGAAGGAGGAATCACCGGAGAAACCCTCGGAGAAATCGAAGGATCGTTTTCGCCAAAGTTGGGAGTGAAGTTATGTCAGGTGTTGATACAATGCGGCCCGGAAGTAACAGAAAGTGTAGTCAATCCAAGTCAATCGATGACTTTAAAAGATCAACTAATGGTCCAGAATTTGGAGGCGTTGGAAGAATATGTTGGGAAAGTTAGACATAGAACTGGGTTTAAGGTTGTTCCTAGACGAAATAGAAGGAAAGATAAGGATATAGAGCTTGAGTTGAAGATGCAATGGGCAAGTAGAGTGGCTGGAGGGGTTGGATGTTGGGGATTTGTGTAGAAATATAGACCAAAAACTGTGTAATATTATCTTTTTGTTATTTCGCCTTTCGAGGATTTTATTGATTAACCTAGACCCGAGAACCAGTATGCTTCAAGTACTGGTGGTTACGAAAGTGTACATGGTAGATGATGGAAGCGATGATACGATGTGAACTTCAAAGGCCGGGACTTCCATCCACGTGGCGCATGTTAAACTTATTTTTAGAACAGATCCGCAGGGCGCGGCCCTTCCTATTGTCTTGTACTATTGTTTTTCCCGGTGTCTTAATGTAATCAATCTTTTGTTGTTGGTACTACCGTGATAGACTTGTGGAAGAGATTTAAGCTGATTGCTAAATAATGGGGCGTAATTACCTGTTACTCACAGCATCGATGGGAAGTCTAACCTGATTGAATTTTAATTATGTGTACATGATCCCGGCTCACAATACAGCGGTATGGCGATTGTATAAATTGTGGGCGCTAGTTCAGGTTATCGGTATATGCTTACCACTCACTAGTAGAGAAAAATATTCCAGTTGCCAAGCTATCACTGTGTTTCTATTGTGACTGCTCCTTATCTTTTGAATAGGATCCCCCTTCGAAACAGCCCAGTAAATTGTTAAACAACTCAATATACAATATATGTCTGGTGTCTGCGACTCGGAGAGATCTTGATTGAAAAGGGAATACAGCAAGTTATTTCGAACGGGTCTATCTATAGTATACAACAATGTAAGAAAATAAATGTTTTTCAAAGATTATCAATGTATGAGATAGTTGAGAGTACTGGTCAAGTGGGGTGGTTGCAATTGCATACCGTTGGAATACCAACAAAAATCCAATTGTTAATCTTCCGACTCCGATTCATATCGAATTTTTCAGTACAACCATGGTAGTGACTTTGGTGTATACCTTGTTTTCATTAACAGTAGTGTTTGTAGCTGTAGACTGGCGTTTTACAGATAATAACTAAAAGAGGAAGGCCCGGACCAATGCCTGTCATGCCGGTCATGGAACACAGACTTCATACCGTCACAATATACACCGTGTCCAGCCTGCGAACATGTGCCACGGGGCGTCTTGGTTTAAAATGTGTAGTGGGAAATCCCAGACGTAGTTTTCTTTTCAACCATTACTCACCCTCCGGAGTCTCCTCACCATCAGACACAACCTGCTCGTAAATCGTAATTCTTCATTCACGAATACGAATATGAATGCAATACCTATTGCAAACTCTCAAGGAGCTATTGTTATACAACCTTCCCGTAGTAACGGTCCCATCCCTGATTCTTCAACATCAACATTCCAACATCTGTATGGACCACAGGTGGCTTCAACGACTGCTCCGTTAATTTACAGAGTACGAGATTATTCGCGTGTGAGTACAACTTGTTCTTTTTCGAAGAGGAAACAATGCTAATTCTTAAAGTCATTGGCCATGATGATCACACCAACTCCAACGGAATTGGTCGACCTGAATTCCTTAGGGAATCTGGAAATTTTAAAATCACTCCCTTGGTACCTCGTCTTCGCGGTACCAGATGATGATGTTTTACATGGCCATCTTCTATTCCCATACACCACCATTACAAATATTGGTACTCGCAGCGCGAGTGCCAATCCCCTTTACACGCGGTTTGAAGGGCCCTTGAGGGGCGAATCATATCTGGCGTTTTTTGCGCTACCCAATCTAAGAGAAAACGACAGGTTCAACATGGGTGGAACGGAACTGGTACAGAGACCACCTATTCAGGATCAACCGGCACGATACGATTTTCGGGATCTTAATTTCTTGCAGGAGGCCTTTACTCGCCGCATGGTTAAGTTACAAGAGACTCACTGCAAGTATAACTCTCCACAAATCAATCAACTATTCAGAGGATACCGTACGCATACGATGATCTCACCTTCCTTGGTGACACTTGTGGAACCTCATATTCGTCAACTTCAAAAGTTGCAATATGATATGATTATTAAATGTATGCGAAAGAAATTGTTTTCATTTCAACCTTTTACTATACTCATTAACTGCTTTAATAGATAACCCCCATAAGTTGCGTGGCGGTGTAGTTGTGACTCCCTTTCCAATCCTACAGGTGTTGACGAATGTGAACAATTTAACTGAAATGAATCCAACGGTGAACGGTGGACCTCAACAAGCGAAGAATGGCCTTCCTCCCTATACAGGCCCTATAGGCGCGGGGTCTAGACCTATGTCATCGTCTACCCAATGCCAACCCTCATTGTACCCGGTGTCCAATAACCACAGCCAACCAAATTCTTCTCATCAAACCACCAACACGACATTTGCTCAAAATGCTTCTGGCCTTTCCGTGGGTCATCCGACATCACAGTATCAGGATGGTTTCACTCACGTCGAGTCAAATCAGCAGGGGGCGGCGGCGGCGTATCATTGGCAAATGGCGCACGGCAATTTAGGGGTGGGAAATTCAACCGGGGATGCCGCCGCCGCCGCCTCCGTCACCCCTTCTTTCCCTCAACCTCATCCGCGTCAAGTTTCTCAGCCGACGCATGTTCGAACCCCGGAGAATGATTATTATAGGCAGTCGTATTCTTCATTAATCTCACCCGCACCCGTTCCCAATCATGGATCTTATCAGGCTTCTGTTGGTTTTGGTTTCGTTGGAAATCAAGGGCAAGTGTTGAAAAATGCAAATGCGTTTACATTGAATGAAGCTTCGGGTAGTGGTAGGAATGTGAATCGGATTGAAAGGATTGGTTCGTTCCCATCAATATTAGCCGAAGAACATAGGAACGTTGAATTGAATCCGACAACCAAGGAACGACGGGCTAATACAAATACGCATACTCAACTTAAATCCCAATCTCAGTCAAGAAGTAAAGGAAAACAAAGATCAGCACCGGATAATGATAATCTGGCAAGGGTTAATGGTATTCAGAAGGAGCAATGGAAGGCTGCCGGAAACATACAACCCATAATCGCACAACCGCAACAACAACAGCAGCAGCAGTTGCGTATAGATGTGGCGTCTCAGCATACGCAACCCTTGGGTTTGGAATCGACTGTTAACGGGGAATCTCAAGGATACGTGGTTGAGGCACATGAAGAGAGTCACAGATTGCATCCGATGTCTAAGGAACGACAGGCTAATCCAAATCCAAATCCAAATCCCCAAACACAACGTGATTCCCAACCCCAAACAAGTAGAGGAAAGAAGAGGTCTGTACCGGATAGCAATACCCCGAACACCAATGATGAAGAGCATGGTATTCGATCCAAGAAGCAAAGAACATGCATTGATCCAAGACAATTATCAATAGCACCGCAACAACGACCTGATCTAGGTGTGGCGTCTCAATGTATGCAACCTTCCAGTTCAACTGGTAGCGAAGAACTAGAATCCCAAGAATATGCGATACAGGCACAGATTCCTTCACCTTCTTACCTGTTGTCCCTTGGCAATTCTCAGTCTTCTAGCGTCGTTGTAAATCAACCTGGCGACTCTAATTCTCCGACCATACGAGGCGGCGTGGTACAAGAAGTTAATGAAGGATTACATGAAACTCAGAGTGGTTCTTTCCAAAGCCAAGATAATGGAAATTTCTATCACCAAGACCCGCAAGACATAGCGAGTAACTTCTTGCTGAATGAAGTTAGTCAAGTTCTCGGAAATCGTGTTCCTCCACATGAACATTCGCCGCAACTGCAGGATTTCAATGAACTATCAGAAGTTCGTGACCAGGAACCTCGGATTTCATATCCGTTTCAAGAAATCGATTGTACACTGCCTGGAAGTCAAAATGATTTTGTCGAACCTTCTCTTCGACAATCACGAGTTGTTATCACGAGAACTTCTTCATCAACAATCCGAAGCTCATGATCAGTTGCTTCAAAACATTCGATTCTTTCAAGATCAACTCGAAAGGCATTTCAATCCTGACATGCTTCCAAATGATATTCAAGATAGGGTGGGACCACATGTCACTTGAGGATATTTTTTACACTAGTCAAGTTGGAGGTAGTTGGACTTTAGATTACAATATGAGTTGTTGCCTGCTCCGACTACTAAAGAACACATTCTGAACCATATGCATCATGCAGATAACGATACTTGGAGATGTTAATGATAAATTTATACAGGGAAAAGAACGAAAAAGGAGGAAAGAAAGAGAAAAGAGTTAAGTGTGCAGAGCTACGTTGAAACGGACTATTGTGATATCTAATCTAATCTTAAATTACATATACTATCAATAAAATTAATATTCAATTCGACATACAGTGATGGATCAGTCATCGTGACAACAAAAATGGATTCATTCATTTGTAGTGAAATAAAACAGCAGCATGTAAAAAAAATGTCATCAATCTGTAGCTAAATACTTAAAGTGTAAGAATGTATAATTTTTTGAACCTTTATAAGACTACAGAAAGAAAAATTGAACAAGTTCTTCGAGAGGCCAAAATCATACCTAGATCAATTGCCGTGACACGATGACACATCACTAATCAACTAATCATTTATAATGATCCAATTCATTCACTACTAATGGTACGTAGTAAGCTGTACTAAGGCTACCCACCTGGCCAACAAAAATTAATTTACTAAATACAATCTTGTCTACAATATTCTAATTTTTATACAGGGGTAGTAACGACATGCTTGACTGATAATTAAGCCCAATTTTAGGATTGTTGTGTTGTTCATAGCTTCTCAGTTGTCCAATCCATTTTTGAGAGCCATCAATTTTGATAGATTTTGAAAAATTTCCCCACATTTTTCGCAAATTTCTTACTCTATTATGCCTAAAATCAAAATCCAGTGTAATATTAAGATGTATATTGGATATCTGAATATTATTCTACAATTTTGCATTACTTGGATAAGATTTCGCACAGGAGGAGCAGAATTATGTCTCCAGTGTCATGTTGAGTGATCGTGTCACAGTGACTGATCCATGACTGTAATATAAATATACTATATCTTGTACCTACGTCGTCGGAACATTTCCTCAGGCTTCTGAAAGTTGACACAAATGAATTTTTGAATAGTACGAACACCCAACCTAAGCAATCCCAAGCATAAAGAACCTCGGAAAAATAATGCAACTGCAACAGTGAAGACTCTTCTGCTCTCAGCCTCAAGGCTGAGAAACTGCTCTAGTCCACGCAAACTTCTTGGGCGGCCACTCCTGCTGGAGTGAAAGCAGTTGTTACTTGGACTTTGTCTTTACTATCATTTTCACATCACGTGGTTCTTGGTCCAGCGGAGTTATCGGCTGGTTATCGGCGTCGCGTCACTTTGTACACCTAGACATCAAGAGTATTGCAGTCCAACGCGTATATGAATTTCTCAATAAGGTGCACAAGCGATATAGCGGATTTTAATATATCATCGAGTTGTTGTAGAAGACAACCCACACTTGCTCCTCTCCCTTAACTTTGTCTCAGGACATTCAGGGAGAGGGAGCAACGTTTCAAATCCTTCATATTCTTTTTCTGAAATTACACCTCCATTTATTGAATACTCGACTAGTCGACCTCATCCACGAACTGCGAATGGTGGAATTCATATTCGCTGAGTTTGGCGAGAAACTGAGATCGTTTTACTATGACACTCTTGTCTTTTCTGGGGACAACTTAAAGCTGACTCTCCGTGGTATCTCATATACGTCGTCGGCTGGAACACTGGAAAATCAAATTCCTATGGCAAACTACAGCTTTCTCCATAGCCTTCAATGGCGATTGCTTAATAAATATCTGTTATACAAATCCCTATCTCAAACACCGGTCTTGATATCGTAACCGGTCGTATGGTTACAAGTGGGTGATATTCTTACACGTAGTCGAACAGCGACTGATTCTGCACGGTCTCTGTATTTCAGAGTCGAAAAAGTAAGAAATTAGGTACATCGTAACTAGGTACAACGTCTTATAAAGGGTGTTGGACAAATAATAATAAACTTTCAAAAATTGGAACATAACAGATGACCGTATTAAGTCATATAAAATATACAAAATTAAATAGAAACTTCAGATATCCTGCGACACAATCTTTTCCTAAATGCAAACTAATTCGATAACTGCATGAATTATCTGTTACATCCCCCAATAATTCTGTCAGACCCCTGACTCTCTCCTCGGACGTTTTTGTGCTGTATCAAAAATATCGTTCAGCCCCTGATCCAACAGGTGATGGTATTCCCAAAATACCAACGGGCAGACCAGCATCACGTTCCTGAAGGCCTGATAGATAGATAAGATTTATCTAATATGCCGGATTTGCACATGATGACACCAAATGACTCAAACTCAACACCGCTGCTTTCTTAAAACTACTCTCCGATAAAGTTTTTGCCAACTCCCACTCAAATCACCAATGTCAAACTCAATCCACGCTAATATTACTGATGGAAAAATCACCACCAACACCAACCCCATTACTACAGCACATTATCGCACTTCGAATCCTTATGAGGCTAAATTTGGATATGCTCGTGGAACACGTCGAGGACCATTCATTTTCATTTCCGGAACCACATCAACCTATTGTCCTACACCAAGTTCAAGTTCCCCTTGTTCTGAAGAAAAATCCATACCACGAATTCTTCATCCAGAATCAGCATACCTTCAAACGGTACACATTTTAAACACGATCATCACATCCGTTAGAGCTTTAGGAGGAACACTCGAAGATATTACTCGTGTTAGGATGTTTGTAAATGATGCAAAGGATTGTGATGATGTTGGAAGAGGTTTGAAAGAGGTCTTGGGGGATGTTGGTCCAGCTGCTACTATGATTGTTGGCGTTGGGTTTGTTAATAGAGATATGAGGGTTGAGATTGAAGCTGATGCTGTTGTTGTTTAAGACACTTGATTGTAACCCTACATGCCATATATAGTGTTAGCTTCGGTATAATTGTAATTTATACATACACTGCTTGTCAACCTCGGACGTTGGACCCAGGACTTTTCCGTCGATCTATTGCACATTCATCAATGGTCCGGAGGACAATGATTAAACAATAATCAAACATCATATTGGCACTCAGTGGTACGGAGGCTGAGTGACGGGCGGCTGAGAGAAGTACAAGAAAGGATTGTAGTTACAGCAGTGAATATAGTCTGTGTCGTCAAGGGAGATAGCAAAACAAAACTAGGCTAAGGTGAAAAATGGATAAATGAGGGCAGAGTGATACATAACTAGTATTACAGGAGAATGGAAAGGGCAAGTAACAACGATTCAAAAGAAGGTAAAAAAAAAAAAAAAGAACATGGCAATGGTAGCTTTCGCCGAGTTGAGGACCACGTCACTTCAAGGGGTGGGTGCAAATAAAGCGACGGTAGCACATGCTGCAGAGCATGTTCCGAGGGCGGCGTTACAGCCTACGATAGCAGGAGGCGCCAATGGGGCTGCAACGGTCCCAAAGACGCATCCTGCAGCTGCATAGCATGCAACTACAACTACGTTGCATCCTAGAGAGCACATATCAGTAACAAAGGCCTAACATCTCAAAGAAGTTTCGAGTCGTTGGAGTCGTTGTAGGCAAGGATACCATGAGAGACAATACCTACCAGTCTGACAAATTCCGTATGCGATGGGACCAGCATTCGCTGGTGCAGCTATCAGAGCTACAGCGGCAAGGATGGAATAGGAAGTAAAGCGCATGTTGAAGGTAATGAGTGATTGTTTAAAACAAGAGGAGTGGTTATAACTCGCCCCAAATGATACATTATATACCCACCACAAATGGTCCGTGCGTGGTGTAAAGGTTCTAAATAGATTTCCCCAGTCACTTAAACTCAATCTATCAATCAGTCTTGGGTGTAGGTTTATTACATATATCTCAGTTTGCATGCCACCAACTTTCTGCAAGTCCAACGTTATGAAAACAGTAAATTGTACTTCCTATTATTCGCTCACCGTGTCATGTAGTGTCCTATATTTCTGATGACGGTGGGTAGGAGGGAGTCCCGGATGAGCTATTTTTGGCCACTAAATCACCACGTTGAATGCGTTTGGTTGCGATCAAGCTGAAATGAATATGCTTTGCCTTCATTATGTATTTCACTGTGAGCTGATAGTTAGAGCATAAGAGCCATAAGATAGTAAAAGAGCCAAAGCCCCAGGTACGAAGGGAAGGGATGGCCGTGACGGGGAGAATGTAGATAACTAAAGAGATATAAATAGTTTGTCTTCCATCCCTTCCCTTGCACTACGTCTCCCCATGCCAGTTGCAACTATACGCGTGTCTCTGTTCTGTAAATAAACTGCATGACCATTGGGGTAAGAGAGTGACAGGAAGGACAATACGATATTATGGTACAGTACGATCTTAGCCCCAAACATGCTGGTTTCACGTCACTCATTTCTGAATCATGCTATTCAACGAGTTCCACGACATTTGTTGAGATCAAGAGCAGAAGGTAGATAAATGACATTGCATAGTTTTGGTAGAATTACAAATATCACCGATATCTGTAGATCCAAGAGCAGGACTTGTGGTTTTGTAGATTTGCGTTGTAAATATTGTTTTGAATATTGCGTCGGCAACTTCTTTTCTAAAAATAGCATAACTTGGGTGCTGCTGCCGCGTTGCGCGATCAATGCGATAAAAGCATCAGAAATGTGTGTTTCTGAACCCTGAGAGCGTAGGTCAGTTGTTGAAATCTTTGAGTGCACTCATATACATGATGTAAGTTCCTGACTAGAAGAGTGTTCATTTCTACATGCTGAGCAAGCTGAGACAAATCGATCGAATCGCCCGATCACAGATGAAATACTTGCTAGTAACACCCAAGTAGCACCGCACCGCTCATAAGCCATGCCTTTCGGTGGACCTCGCAGATTAGAATGTACACCGGGAAAAAGTCCAGTCACATACACATTGAAAATACTCAGAACTCCAAGAGAAATCTTTTGTGAAGCATATAGGTTTACGCAACGACAAAGTTCGCCGTTTGTGAAGGAATTAAAATCGGGCTTAGGGGTAAACCGCCCATGGCGGTTATAAGCGTGGTTACAATCATTGCATCATTGTGACTCCAGAGTGAACGAGCATCAGGATGAATGTATAATCTCGTAATATTAAAAACATATAGTAGAACACGTTACATTGTCTAGAAGTGATACACACTGAAAGATATAAAAAGAAAATAGTACAAGGATCCACCCTCTCATGAAAAGGTATGCCCTCTTATTGATCTTCGTAAATCGTTGTTATACCGTATCTCGTCAAGTTCTTCCGTCGTGAAAGGGTTCAACTTGGCTGTATCTCCTTGTGGCCAGGAGGATTCACGACTCAAGTGCTTCCGGAAGACATCCACAAGCCATGATTCCTCTTTAATTATCTTTCGAGACTCTTCTTGATACTCCTCTGTAACACCGGAAACATATCTATAACGAAAGGTTGAACGGAGGTCACGAATGAGATCATTGAGAGGGTTATTATTAGTGAAGTTTGTTGGGGGGTAGTGTTTTGGCATGCGATAGTATAAGCCCTTTTGTATTGCTCCTTTAGCGTTTCCACGACGGTCAAGAGTGATTTCGTCAAAGAATGTCATTTTATCGTCTAGCGTTGACAACTGATCATGATGGGTGTACTTGAGTGCTACCCACAACAGGACATAAAAGGCTGATTCCCGATCGTCTTCAATATCTGAACATTGTTTCGGATTGTCGATGTTGTGTACAGATAAGAATGGCCAAGTTCCCTGGTGAAAATTAATATTGTGGATTACTATGATGATAGTACCAGTACCATATGTAAACACATACCATCCTATCAGGATTTTGCGGCGCGCGTTTCAGATCATCTCGAAGCACAGCCAGGTCCCAGTCAATCAACATTCCCTTGCCATCCTTAAACAGAATATTTCCAATGCTGATATCATGGTGTAATATACCAGCTTTGAAATACGCGTCGTCATGAGCTACAATAAATATATGTTAGCAACACTAACAATATGAAATAACAATCACATACCTTCCATTGCGTCTGCAATAGCAGAAACAAATTCTCTGGAAGAGCGAAACTGAGTCAATGGTTGTCCAATATCCTTCAACGCCATTCGATAGTGTAGCAAACGAACGTGGGGAACCTCGTCATCGTCGGGGAGATCCGATGTGCGCGTCGCATGTCCCACATCATTTCCAAATGCGAATGTAGGAATATTTCGTACACCTGCTTCTTCTAAACGCTTGTATGTTTGCCCTTCACATTGGCTATAAGGATCGTCTTGCCTCCAATAGTCTTTGGCGTAGAGAATTTTTCCGTCATCCAGATTCCAGCATTTCACCCCTCTTGTTCCATTTCCAAATGGCAACTCGTTTCTATAGGGAGGTGGGTACGATACAATAACTTGGTGTATTTTTGTTGGATTATCACGGTCAGGAATTGCCATTTTCCGGAATTCCCAGTGTTTCCTACCATATTTAACATTATCAGACTCCAATTCTTGCAAACGACGAAGGTTCTTCCTCGCATCTTCTGTCAAGTTGTGATACTCAACCTCATTGATGTTCGGTTTTTTCCATGGGACAACTGTAGAATCGTAGCCACGTTCGTGCGATGTGGCTCGAGAATATCGAACAAGGAATTCAGCAAGAGGACAACTTGGATACCGGCCGTATTCAAACAGCTCGGTAACAGCAGCACGACAATGATCCCAATATACGAGCCTGGCACGATGTGCAATAATGACAATTGAGAATGTGTGGAGGCGGAATTGGGTATCAAAAAGAGCAGAGCAGTATGTAGCCATCCGCCCTCTAGCTTCGCGCGATTCATCGTCTATTCCCTCAAATAGGTACGAGATCCCTTCGTCGTTGAAGGGGTCAGGGTTATCAAGCATGGGGTCATTGAACAGGTCATCCTCCTCCATGAAACCATAGTCGTCGTCCAGGAGCATAGGCGTCGAGTCGTGTTGGGGTTTGATGATATCGACCCAAAGCTCCATAGACGTCCAGTCGGGTTCCTTGAGATCCATTATATCGGATTCTTGGTTGTAAACAGAGATGGTTGGATAGGAACGTTTCTTGCTCTTTGTATACGTGTTCGCATATTTGAGGTTAGGAGTCAGACTGGACACGGTTTTTATCTCCAGCAAAGGTGAGTGTAATGAAAAGTAGATGCAGTTACTGTATTCACAAACTCGTCTCCCATTCTACGAGGGTCATCATGCAGCGCGACGAGTGGAAGAAATGAGACCTCTGGGGATAGTTCATTTTCCTGGTGTAAAGGTAAGAATTTATTCAGGAATGCCATGACCTCGTATGGGCCTGCAAAGTTGCCTCTGCACAAAGCAGCGTATTGGCGATGTACAGAGCGGTCGTGCGGAATTTGTGCTTGGTTGACCATGTGTGTCAAAAAGTCCAAACTGTTAAGCGCATAGTTGTATCCAACTTTCCCATAATATTAGTCTAACTTCAAACATAACAAAAACAAACAAATGATGTCATTTGGAGTCTGATAACCGCTCGCATTGTTTAATGATTGTAAGTTGCTCACCAAGTCAGGTGGAAGAGGAGTTGGACAAGCAAACTTGAAATCATCATTTTTTTACCATTCCGAGGAACTATAGGCTACCAACATTCACCAACCGTAAACCTCTCAACGACTTACTCAATGAATTGAGAGGTATACTTCGGAGCAGATATGAAGAAAGAAGTTGGAAATGCTGGAGAAATCATGGTTTGTTAATATGTCAGAAAACATCTTCGTGATCGTAAATCTTGGCCAGCTGCAGACGTTTCAAAGCGGAATGTTACGGACGTGAAGCAAGTTGAAAAGAGGGTGTTCGAAGAAGATTTGTCCGCGCTTCGGAAGCGTGTCGCAAAGAGTACTGAAAGGCATTCTGTCACTAGACCTTGTTCTGGCGACTGTAAAATCCATATACTATGTGAAATCTAACATGTTGAATGTTTGATCAGTTTCGAAATATGCACTGGTATAAACGAGAAAGATACGTCATGTAAGAATAAGGGATTGATTGTAATTACTCACATGTTTCTGAGGAATTTGTGGTGTTTAGCCTCGTGCAGGTTTTCCCAGCTGGTTAGAGACTGGGATTAGATCATGTTATTCAACGAGCTCCTTAACACTGTTTGGTTTGTTGAGATCAAGAACAGAAGGACGCAGGGAGGTTCCCGGGTTTGATGTCGTGCCAGTACGAGGAAGGGAAAGCATTCATTGATCCATGTACAACTCCCCAAACCTCAGATCGCGTAACCTTATGACAACGAACAAAGGATCTTATTACAATTTCCTTGATGATACATCCGCATCCGACTCAATACTTCTCGTCACTACAATACCTCTCCCTCTACCTCTTCCTCTACCTCTCCCCAGGCTCCCTCTCTTATCCTCCATAGCCATCTCAAACGAAAGATCAATATCTTCTCCAACTTCAGATCTAGTAGCAAACCTCATACTCATATCCGTCGTATCCTCCGTACCTTTACCAGAATCTGATTCTGGACTTCTAGCTTCAAGTGAAGGTTTAAACTTGATTCTAGAATCTCTATCCGTTGCCCAACCAAGTCCTACACGAACATTTATCAACATGAATGCTATTCCAGCTACTGCTGCTGCTGAGTCTGTTAGGAGAACGTCGATTGGTGATGAGATTATGTGAAGGATGAATATGATTAACATCCATGAGCTGTGAAGTGTGTGTGAGAAAGGTTAGATATGGATACAGAGTAGATGGATACATGAACGAACGTGTATAATCCTGCACTTTCCGATATGATGGCTAGTAAACACTTTAAGTGCATTTGTAAATGATTTTTCTTTGTTGATATTTATGTTTAGAAACTTACTAAAAGATTAGAACCGGTATGTTTCTTACTCTTCCTTCCAACAGACCATATCCTCCATGCAATAAATACTATGAGAAAAAGTTCATACTATGGAGATGTAATAATGTTTAAAGCCGAAATCCGTTACCTGTACAATATACATTCGTACTGGTTGATTTTTACTATCGGTCACATATTCTCGAAATAAATGTTTCGACACGTACCAAATAGTGAATACAAGATCACACATAATCCAAACTCTCAATTTCTTCATCGAAGATGAATCTCCTTCTCTAAACTTGACATAACACATTATAATATTGACGCCACTAACTAAACATCTGTTGTTAGTTATGGTGTTAGAAATTATACGTTATTTTATTGACTCACTAAACAGTCCAGACAGAGTCAAAATTGGGACAATGATATTTTTCACTTTTCGCCCCCCAACGAGCCACAGCCGATATATCTGTCACGAGGTTATTAATTTTAAATTAAAGAGTAAAAAAAGAACTGCCGTACAAATGCAAGATCCGTTAATACGAGTGATGGTAAGAGGAAAGTGCTCTTCAATAATTGCGTGACTTGTGCCATATCCGAAAAATACAGATGAGGTGGAATAGTTGGATCGTGATATTTGAACCCATTAAATATTCGTATCCATGATACAATCCAATGCTAGAATTTGAGATAATGTTTAGCTGGGTTTGATTATTCTGAAATAAGAAAAGAAATCATACCCCAGTAACACCGCAAAACACAGCCCAACTCAACACCAATATCCACTTCATACTAGCAGGAGGAACTCGTTTTAAACCTTGTAAACTCCTCGTCCGATATACAAACAAAATATTAGACAATATGAATAATAATACAAAGATTCCATAGAGAAAGCTTTCTAAAGGGAGAGTTGCGATGTTTGTGGAGGTAACTAGTTGAGGTGGGGAAAGCATTGTTGGGTAGAGGCGCACAAGAAGGCCTTGACGAGAAAAGAGAGGGGGAAGGAACACTTCCGGGGTTGAGGAATTTGTTTTACGACATATTGTACTATTGCTTCTCCCACAACCCCAAGTGTTGGTGACACAGCGCGGGTCCGCCCAGGCTCATATGATACAATATAAATGTCAGAACTGTCAGACGTTCGTGTTGAGAATCGGCGCTTCATTGTGGCTTTGCAGTAGTTTAGAAACAGCATGAACTCTAGAGTACTTCGTGAGGGGAAGGAAATATAAGTAAGATGGTAAGAAGGTAACTTAAAGGCACCGGGGTCTGGAGTCTGGACGGTGTTTGAGCGGCTTATTGTGTATAGTCGCTGGCACGTGCTTGGTTCATTTGGGCAGGACCCTTTTCCACTTGGGTGTCATTCTCCGAGCTCTCCTTGCCACCTACGTCAATTAGAAGGACTGATAGCGCTTACTTCATATTAGGTCTATATATAAAGTACTCCCAAGCACTACCCGACTTTGTCCGGCGAGTCTTTCCCAGCTCAACAAAAGGGGAAAAATAGGTGAAAAATTCAAGTGGCACATATTATCGATTCGCCATAGATAATGTGAAATGCGTACAATATAATAAGTGAGCATGCACTACGTGATAATCCTGATAATGCTGGAAGTGGAAACAATCGAAACTACCGGGAAGCTTTGATGCTTCCCGAAGCTCGGAGAATTAATAATAGAATGTCTATTGTTATTCTTATTCCCTATATTCCGAAGATCCATTTGAAGCACAGGTACGCAACTATGCGCTTCCGTGGCGTTCTATTGGACAGAATACTTGTAATTGATTCAAGAGAGAGAGGATGATAGGCGGATTGCTTATCGAATAGTATAACCTTGAAATTCCGACTTGAAAACCTATACATACCGCTATACTACTTCAAAGTATAATCTTGTCTCTTGCCAGAGCAATGATCGATGATCAGTGATCTATACCAGAATGTACATAACTTGGTGTGCATTGTAAATGGAGTACACTGATCCAGATAATCTTGACTGTACTGGATTAGCCTTCGACGGACTTCTCTGAGTTTCACATGTAGTAGGTAACAGAAGACTTTTTAGCGCTTCTATGCAACGCGTACTATAGACGTTGCTCCTCCGATAAGAGATATACGAACGGTTAATCAGTAATCAAGGAACCTTCGGCTTCACATAGAATGTCTCGAATCAATCATCATCCACCTACCAACCGCAGAAACTGTCAGTCTCCTTCCTGCAAGTTAGTGCCGAAGAAGACAGCACTTAGGTCGGGCAAGGTATGCATCTTTGTCAAAAACGCGAAAACATCGAATAACGCATGCAAGACACTTTATCAAGTTACATAGTGATTGCCGTAGATGGGCATACCGCATATGGCTAAGTGTATCGATTTTATTCTGTCTTGCCTTTAAATATACTAGCAAGTCTGACATACAGGAGTCAGACTAAGTCACAAATAAGGCACGACGTAGCCTCAAAAAGACATCTATTCTAGTAAATAAGGCGAAATGGCTGGATGGCTTATCAGTTTACTAAGGCGCGATTGTGGCAAGCGATTCACAATTTAACTCCATGGGACTTGAAGTGAGTTGTATCATAAACGTAGTCTTGACTCTTTGCCGTTGGCCGATCTAACACGCCATCTTGTTCACAAAAGGTTCCGTGATTTCAAGGGCCGCCGAGCTTTCGTGAGCTGAGCTGAGTATTAGAAAGCCCGCAGAGGTCGTGCAAATCGTTTCTGTAATAGAATAGTAGTAGCTATCACGGATGGACGGAAAGTATGGATCCGAGTTAGCCAATTGTAGGCGTGGGAATAATAAATCTGTGTAATTCGTTCGGCGTGATCTGTACAGTTTATTAATAGAACGGACGATGTTGCCCTTATAAAACGACGTTTGCTCCAAGAAGGCTTCTTGGTTCCCATACCCTAAACCATGGCTCACCGTCAGTCTTATAGACTCTCACAGAGGGATAACATCATGACTCTCAACGACGATGACCTTTACGAAGAGGATGCCATGCAAAGTCGACCTTCACTTGCAGGACAAAAGATGAATGTCACCATCGAGCCTGTGGAAAGTATTCCTCCACGTATGGAATCACCTTCTAGTGGTCCTCTTCCTGGACCTATTATGTTCAACAATCACTTCTTCTCTCATGATGCCACCGTTACTGCTGCGCGGAAACAATACTTCAAGATGATTATTGGTGGAACACTTATGACTTCCATTCTAATTTTCACGGTTTTTTCAATCTTTTGGGGGGCGTTTTATAGAACCCCGTATCGTCCTCTTCCTGGATTGATCGTTGTATGTAATCCAATGATTTGAAGTGGACGAAAATCCAACTAAATGAGTTTCTTTTGCAACAGGATTTCGATGGCGGTTTAATTGGTCAAAGCGTCATAGCTGGACTATCCAATGGACCAGAACCAGTAAGAATAGCTTGGAGAGTTGTACCAGCAGAACAATTTTCGAATATCGAAGAAGTCGGACGTGCTATTGTTGAGCAGGAGGCTTGGGTTGCGGTTACCAGTGCGTATCATACCTCTAACTTCTTTTTGCATGCTAAACGAAGTCCATTAATCCGATCATTTCCATTTTTGATTTAGTTAATCCCGGAGCATCTAACCGACTCACTGCGGCACTGGCATCACCAAACGCTGGCTACGACGGCTCACAAGCGGTAACTGTATTTGCTACTGAAGCCCGGAACGAAAATGCTTAGTGAGTCATTGGTTACGGTTGCCACAAAAAATACCGGAACTAAAAACAAACTGTAGCCGAGGACTTATTCGACCTGCTGTACGTTTTTCTTTCCGTTTCCGAGGATGTCGATTAAACTTATTCTTGCTTTAGGTTGAAGGTGCTATGATTGCAATTTCATCTCGATTCGCGACACAAGTTGTTCGTACATTGGGAGATTCACCTGTACTTTTCTCAACTCGTGGCAACCTCACCTCAAACCCTTACGGCCCCTATGTATTACACATTGCGTAATGTCCTTCCTTTCAATCAACCAGTGTAAGTTTGATCCATTCGATACGCGTTATCCATGTACACAAAACTCACCTCTTGTGCACACCTAGTGCTGGTGTTATTACTTTCGTCGGCCTAATCTTCTTATTAATTTTATCTTTCTTTGTTGTGGTAAATATCTCATTAAAACTAACTCAACCCAATTTACTCATTAATTCAATACTTGTGATGCTTGTAGATGCTTGGAAATACGGCAAGAACAACAACAAACCTGCAAAAGCTACTTTCATTCCCTTCTCTTATCAAACTTCGCTTCACAACGTCTTTTCTTGCATATTTTATCCTTTCGGTATGTTGTGTTTCTCAAGTTTACTTTTAGTTATGTGAAACTAATTATTTGTGTTAGCTTTTCTATTCGTTACTCAGTTTGGCCTTCCTTCTTGACACAAGCAGAAAGTCAGTTTTGAAACAATTACTCTTATTTTTGAAGATCGGTACTGATTAGTGTTCACCATAGGTTTGGACGTTCCGGCTTTCTGGTTTTCTGGATGCTCAATTATACCGCCATGTGTGCAGTGTAAGCTTCCTATTTTACCAAAAAGTTATACAAAATATGGTCTAAATGGCATGATATTTCTGTACAGCGGACTTGCTCTCGAAGCTATGCTAGCCCTAATTACGCCTAACTTTGTTCCATTCTTCATGCTTACATGGATCATTAGTGAGTGTTTCAACTACAATTCTTTCAGCGACTAGGTTACTGATATGTTTTGAATAATCAGCCAACGTGGCTGTTTGCGTTATGCCGATTGAGGTTTTACCTATCTTATACAGGTATGGTTATGCAGCACCTTTCTATAATGTCAGTTGTGCCGTACGTACCATCATTTTCGGAGCAAAGAACGAAGGTAGGCAAATCACGTCTATTTTTCCTGATCAAACTATAATACTCAATCTTACTTCTCGATTACAGTTGGTTTCCACTTCGGCGTCTTGATTATATGGGCATTTATCTCTCTTATCACTTTACCACTCTTCCAATATGTGGCGAGGAGAAGAGATATGGCTGCTCATTCACGACAACATGGTCATCATCCGGCGCATGCAACAGAGAAAATCGAGGCTTAGTCAAAAAAAAAAAAACGTTATTTATATGTTACCCTCCCCAGTTACCTCGGTTTCTCGGTCTTAGACACCATCCATCCATCATCATCCATCATCATCGCAATTGTAACATTCGGCATTAGTTCAACGACTTTCATTGATAGGGGAAAAGGGAACTCCGCCGAACGAAATGTTGCATTATGATGCAATATAGATAGATAAATGACATTGCATAGTTTTGGTAGAATTACAAATATCACCAGTATCTGTAGATTCAAGAGCAGGACTTACTATTGTAGTCGGACTTGTGATTGTAGATTTGTATTGTAAATATTGTTTTTAATCCGATGCTTCGGCAAGCGCACCCCCTCGTTTCTAAAAATAGCATAAGTAATGGGAGTTGCGTGATCAATGCGATAAAAGCGTCGGAAAACATGGTATATGTAAGGTACTTGAATGCTTCTGGACCCTGAGAGCTTAGGTCAGTTATTGAATTCTTTGAGTACCTGATACCATATATGTCCCTGACTAGAAGTGTGTTCATTTCTACATGCTGAGACACATCGATCAAATCGCCTGATCACAAATGACATATGTGCTAGTAGAACCGCTCATACGCCATACCTTTCGGTGGACCTCGCAGATTATGCATGGACTATGACTAGACTGTACCCCCAGAAAAGACCAGTCTCGTGCGCATTAAATATACTCAGAACTCCAAGGGGAATGTTTTACGGAGCACATAGGTTTACGCAACGACAATGTTCGCCGTTTGTGAAGGAATTAAAATTGGGCTTAGGGCTAAACCGCTCGTGGCGGTTATAAGCCTAGTTACAATCATTGCCTCATGACTCCATAGCGAACGAGCATCAGGACGAACGTATGTTTTACATAATCCTGAAAACATATGGTTAAACATATTGTCTGGAAGCGGTCTAGAAGTGATACAAACTAAAAGATATAAAAAAGGGAGTAGAATGAGTGCGGGGACTCACCACCTCATATATATATATATAGCATGAATTACAATATTTAGTATTTTCTTTTGAGATTTCTCCGCTTTTACGTTCTCATGAAGCTTGGCTAAATCATCGTTATATCGTATCCCGTTAAGTTCTTCTGTCGTTTACTTTGGCTGTATCTCCTTGTGGCCAGGAGGATTCACGACCCAAGTGCATCCTGGAGGCATCCACAAACCATAATTCCCCTTTAACTTGGTTCATTAGTCGCGGAACACTATAATAGAAAAGGTATGAAGGGGAAACTGCATTCCAAGAATGTCAGCACAGTACAATGCAAGTTGTCCCCTATTTTTTTCCCACCTCGCTGGTTCTGCTCTGAATGGATATACAGATGACGAAATACAACCTTTGGTTTTTCTTCGTCATTAAATGGATTGTTCCTACCATGGACGTAATTGCTGTCGGTGTCACCAAATTGATTACTATGATGGTGATTGAAGTGATCCAGATGATCATCATCAGGTTCCTTATCCACATCAGTATATCCGTTCATTATCCCCAGCCTAGTCTGGCACCTTATGATCAGAGATTTTCCCTTCCAATTGATTCCCATTTTATCCACCGTACACTTTTTGTAAATTGACACATCTGGTCCAAGGAAGTGGTTCCTCATCAGGTTCGAGTTGACATAGTGAAGGTTAGGGGTCATATTTCTTGCAGCATCGATCTTGGAAAATTAGCCCTATCTCACCTCGGATGGGAGATAGGGAACTAACAAACTTATCATACATATCACTCTCTTTCGTGGTCTGAGACAATTGTTGAAGGTCGGGGACATATTTTGTGGTCGACTTGAGGGTAGGATTGGGAGGACGGTAGCGAATTCCTGGAATTTTCTAAGCCGCCTCTCAATCCCGGAAGGATATTTTTGTGTTATCCCTCAGCAGCTTGTCACAATATATTTGGCCTACAGAGTATCACCTGAATATCTTAATATCGACATTTAAACTCCCAAGGATGTAGTGAATAATTGATAAACTTTTGCGTGATACATATGTTGTGTCTGGGCCGTGGGAATGTATCACGTTCTCCACTTACTCGCTTAACGACGTTTGGAGCCTTCATTAATACGCATGGTCAACCAAGTTCACATTCCATACGACTGCTCTGTACATCGCCAATACGCTGCTTTATGCACAGGCAAATTTCTAGGCCCATACGATGTGCAGGCATTTTTGAATACTTTCTTACCTTCACGCCAGGAAAGCCATCACCTGAGGTCTCATTTCTTCCGCTTGTCGCGCTGCAGGATGACCCTCGTAGGATGAGTGGAGAGTTGGTGAGTACAGTAACAGTCTTTACTTTGTGTATGCACACTTACCTCTACTATGGATAAAAACAGCATCTAGTCTTACTTCTAACCTCAAATACACGAACACATATACGAAGAGCAAGAAACGTTCCTATCCAACCATCTCTGTTTACAAACAAGAATCCGATATAATGGATCTCAAGGAACCCGACTGGACATCTATGGAGCTTTGGGTCGATATCATCAAACCCCAACACGACTCGACGCCCATGCCCCTGGGCAACCACTATGGTTTCATGGAGGAGGATGACCCGTTGAATGGCCCAATGCCCGTACCGGATGATCCCGACCCATTCAACGACAAAGGGATCTCATACCTATTTGAGGGAATAGATGATGAATCGCGCGAAGCTAGAGATCGGATGGTTACGTACTGCTCTACTGTCCTTGATACCCAACTCCGCCTCCACACGTTCTCAATTGTTATTGTTGCGCATCGTGCCAGGCTCGTATATTGGGATCATTGTCGTGCTGCTGTTACCGAGCTGTTCGAAACGGCCGGTATCCAAGCTGTCCTCTTGCACAATTCCTTCTTCGTTATTCTCGAGCCATGTCGTACGAACGTGGCTACGATTCTAAAGTTGTCCCATGGAAAACACCAAATATCAATGAGGTTGAGTATCACAGCTTGACAGAAGATGCCAGGAAGAACCTTCATCGTTTGCAAGAATTGGAGTCCGATAATGTTAAATATGGTAGGAAACACAGGGAATTTCGGAAAATGGCAATTCCTGACCGTGATAATCCAACAAAAATACACCATGTTATTGTATCATACCCACCTCCCTATAGAAACGAGCTGCCATTTGGGAATGGAACAAGAGGGATGAAATGTTGGAACTTGGATGACGGGAAAATTCTCTACACCAAAGACTATTGGAGGCAAGACGATCCCCATAGCCAATGTGAAGGGCAAACATACAAGCGATTAGAAGAAGCAGGTGTACGGAATATACCTACATTTGCATTTGGAAACGACGTGGGACATGGGACGCGCACTTCGGATCTCCCCGACGATGACGAGGTTCCCCACGTTCGTTTACTACACTATCGAATGGCGTTGAAGGATATTGGACAACCATTGACTCAGTTTCGCTCTTCCAGAGAATTTGTTTCTGCTATTGCAGACGCAATGGAAGGTATGTGATTGTTATTTCATATTGTTAGTGTTGCTAACATATATTTATTGTAGCTCATGACGACGCGTATTTCAAAGCTGGTATATTACACCATGATATCAGCGTTGGAAATATTCTGTTTAAGGATGGCAAGGGAATGTTGACTGACTGGGACCTGGCTGTGCTTCGAGATGATCTGAAACGCGCGCCGCAAAATCCTGATAGGATGGTATGTGTTTACATATGCTACTGGTACTATCATCATAGTAATATACAATATTAATTTTCACCAGGGAACATGGCCATTTTTATCTGCACACAGCATCCGCAATCCCAAAAAATTTCCAGATATTGAAGACGATGGGAATCAGCCTTTTATGTCCTGTTGTGGATAGCACTCAAGTATACTCATCATGATCACTTATCGACGCTGGACAACAAGATGACATTGTTTGATGAAATCACTCTTGACCATCGCGGAAACGCTGAAGGAGGAATCCAAAAATGCTCATACTATTGCATACCACAAGAATATCCCTCGACAAACTTCACTAATAATAAGCCCCTCAATGATCTCGTTCGTGACCTCCGCTCAACTTTTCAATATCGATATCTCCCCCGCGATATTCTGAAGCAGTGTCAAGAAGAGTCTCGAAAGGCATTGGACCAAATTAAAACAGAATCATGGCTTGTGGATGTTTTAAGGAGATATTTGAGTCGTGAATCCTCCTGGCCACAAGCAGATGCAGCCAAATTGAACCCTTTCACCAAGGAAGAACTTGACAAAAAAAGGTATGATGATGCTTTGGCCAAGCTTCGTGAACAAGTAAAGGCCGAAGAATTTCAAAAATGATGATAAATATTGATTCTCAAACGATGTGAATTTCCTTTTAATATGAAAAACTGTTTGTTGTATTTACAAAGATGAATAAGAGGGCAAATATTTTTACATGAGTCGGTGAATTCGAGTTTACATGCGCAATGAACAGAATCGATTCAGGATATTTTAATATCCTCGTTTCACTACCCCAAGTCAAACACGGTGGATGCGCCTGCGTTGCGTATGTATTGCCTTGGCTAGAATTGTACCCACACCAGCACGGTTAAGGGGCCGGTCTATAGACACGTTTGAAGATCTGAAACATGGGGATCGAATCGCTCAGTTGTAAATGAAATATGCTCACTGGGCTGACATTTCTTGTCTTATGCATTACTTCATTTTAGCATTCAATCCGATTCAACAAGCTCCACCTTGCTTTTCGGACCCATTCGCATAGGATCACATATATCAACGCCTCGTGCAACCCTTTATGCCGTTGTTCCACTGGCATCGTAGGGAACGCACACGTAATGATGTCGCTGATACCCTCGCATCATCAACCCATTATTACTCCGAACCGAACCCGAAAGATTCTTCAGAAGGAGCACCTTCAAGAGGAGATTATTTTGAAAACCACCATAAAGAGTTGAAGAGAGCTAGGAAGGTTTATACCAAGATTTTTGGAGTTGGGACGGTTTTGATTATGTTGTTGGCTTTTGCGGTCTTACCAATTTATTGGGGTTCTCTGTGGAAGCTTCCTGTTCGTCCTTTTGATGGTTGGGTCGTGGTATGCTCCTTTTTCTTTTCCTTTCTTTTCTTTTTTCAAAACTCTTCCAACATTCTGGCTCAGAAGAGTTAGAAGTGACTGAATCAACTTTTTTTTTTGATATGTAGGATTATGATGGGGGTGATCTTAGAGCATATTTTATGGAGAATTTACCTCGGACATCGAATGCCGTGATTAAATGGACAACCTACTCCGCTAGTGAAATTGGGAACTTGGATGATTTGAAACACGGTGTGACTGAAGAAAAGGTTTGGGTTGCTGTTGCTAGTGAGTTTTACGTATCGACTTCTTCAAGTTGTGCAAATGAGCCAATAGTTGATTCTACGACGTCAGTTAACTCTGGTGCTTCGAATATTCTTAATAATGTATTGTTATATCACGATAGCGCATATAATGGGAGCTCAGCAATCACTGTATATGTTGTGCAAGCAAGATATGACTCTACCTAGTAAGTCTGTAGTATCTTATAGTGAATATTCAGTGTCGAACTCAGAACAGATTCGCAAGTCAGTCATTGCTGCAACCTGCTGTACGCAAAGGTGTTATTATGTTGTTGGGTTTTTTGTATTGATAATTCTTCCCAACAGTTTGTCCAGATACTGGACCAACTAACGCATGCATATGCGTTAACCTTTGCGAAACATGCAGCTTCAACATTATCCCCTCAAGCTTTAGTAGATCTCTTGATGACTTCACCTCAAGTTGTTACTTTACCAGTCTCCTATGCAATTGACAATTTGCGTCCATTCTATCAACCGGTGACTTCTGCTGCTACATTTCCGGGGTTGATATTCCAGATTCTATTATCTTTCTACGTTGTAGTAAGTTTGTTCTTAACATTCGTTGAATTGCTTGAAAGTTTACGCTTATGGTGGTATAGTTGATAGGTGTTGGAGCGAGGAACGTATCCGCTATATCCAATGTACTTACATTTTGGGCCTTGGTTAGGGTTCGCTTGATAAGTCCTATCATTTCTTATTTCTTCCTCTCTGTAAATGTATTCGTCTATTCCCAGTTCCTTTATTTACTGACAAGCAACTACTACCACTAAAGCTTTCTTACTCTTTAATCAATCTCGCCTTTCAAATTGATTTCACTCACAAGTTGGTTCTCTCGTATTTGAAATTGTGTTGTGACAATAAAAACTCACTTGGGAGTAGATTTGGAAGAGGTGGTTTTGCTATTTTCTGGTTACTCAACTGGTGTAATATGACGTCCATTGGACTTGTATTAGAGTCCTTGGTGACTATACTCACTATCCGATTCATTCCATTCTTTTTGATGCTTTGGATCATTGGTACGTATAATCTTCCCAGCTAATCCACAAAACATAATATAACAGTTTTATTACCCAAAATAGCAAATGTATCTGTTATTGTGTATCCAATACAAAGTCTGCCTCGTATATACCGGTATGGATTTGGTTCACCATTTTACAACACTGCAAGAGGATTTCGGACAATTTTCTCTAATACAAAAAATGAACGTGAGTAAATGTTATTTTGAAATTTCAGAAAGAGGAGGATATTTAAAAAGTATATGTTTAGTGGGATTGAATTTTGGTGTTTTGATTATTTGGATCGTCATCTCGTGTATAACTCTACCTATATTCCAGTGGATTGTTTGGAAGAGGAATATTCGAAGTGTTATGAGGAAATAAATATCTCTATTTTGAGGATGATGGATCGAAATATTACTATTGGGAAATATAGTTAAAGCTTAGTAGGCGGTGAGAGTGACGTGATGTTACACTTCCAAATAAGGCAAGGTCGTGACGTGAAGCCATCAGGCTCTCAACGACACAAGCCTCCCAACCAAGGATCCACATCTCCCCGTCGTCGCCGTCTCTCGCATCCAGTCCGTACAAATGGTAAGATAATGCACTGCCAAATGCCACCGTCAACACGTCTATGCGCTTTATTGGCCGAATTCCAAGGGTTTTTGGCTGGATGGCGGGCAATCACTTTGGATGATGAATCAGAGCTGACCAGAATTGAAATGTTGTAGGCCTCCTCAGAACTTGCCGCCACATACGCTGCCCTCATCCTCGCTGATGATGGACTCGAGATCACCGTACGTTTTACTCCATTTTTCAGTATCCTTGCAAAAAATCAATTGACTTTGGCTTTTTCCAAATAGGCTGACAAGATCCTCGCCCTAACATCCGCCGCCAACGTCGAACTTGAACCCATCTGGGCTTCGCTCCTCGCTAAGGCCCTCGAGGGAAAGAACGTAAAGGAGCTTTTGTCCAACGTTGGCTCCGGTGGAGGAGCTCCCGCTGCTGCTGCTCCCGCTGGAGGTGCCCCTGCTGGAGGTGCCGCTGCTGCCGAGGCACCCAAGGAGAGAAGAAGGAGGAAGAGAAGGAGGAGTCTGATGATGACATGGTATGTACATTAGATTGCAATTCCGAGAGCGTTATGCTGATACAATGTTTTTTCTTTTCCTTTCTCTAGGGCTTCGGTCTCTTCGACTAAACGTCACCTGCTTTTTATGTCTCTATCCCTCGCCATGCATTGCACTGTATTCGCTACATAGTGTTTCTCCAAAAAAATTATTAAAAGCGGTATCTTTTCCTGGAACACCCCTCCCATTTATTCAACTCTCACGCCATATGATACATATTGCATACTCCAAAATGTTCATTCGTTGCAGCCATTTCTTTTGAAAATCCAGTCTTTGGATCTCAGTTGGGTCTTTTAGGTGCTGGAACCTACGATGACTTCCAGAAGTCGCATTTTCTCAACGACTTCTTGGTGTTGTGATTCCATTTTCGTGTTCTTGAAAATATATCAGCTCTTTATTCGTATCATATTGGTCGTACTTACTAGGTCCGAGAGTGTCTTCATGATGTTGCGATATTGGTATATCGAATCTCCTACTTTTCTGTCCTCAACGACGATGTCAATGATGCCACGAGCGGAGCTGATGCTTCCATCAAAGTCCTTTACAGATGCCCCGGCTGCTTTGAGAATCGTCCAATGTTCTTCCTCTGAATCTGAATCTGATTCCATGTCTTCAGTATCCAGCGTAGCACAACCCACAAGCACAACACGTCGGTATATAACTCTGTTTGTGTCGTAGGTGGATTGGCGTTGACCCCCTAATAACTTGTGAAACGGCTTCATGAGAACATTTTCGTCAAAGCTGGAATGTGGTGGATGTAAAACGATGATGCCGTCCAGAGTAAGATAAGATCGTTTGGTCATTCTACAACAGGTTATTAGTATGAGAGATTGGAACACATGGATATGGCGTTCACCTGGAGTGGAAATTAAGCCATTGTGAGATGAGATTGAAGATATGTTTTGGGGAATCTACACCGACGGATCCGAAAATGATGTTTGGTGTATGGAGGAGTACTATATTTTCTTCTTTGAGTTTGAGGTTGTAAGGTGTGATGCTGCGAGCGTTTCTTATTGGCGGTGGTATTTTTTCGCCGATTAATGATTCGATGAACTAGGGCAATTTAGCCCAAAGGGGGATTGAAAATTGGAGCGGTTGTAATCCGCATACTCACTGTACATTTTCCAGCCGGAGAAGGTCCGATAACGCTAGAATTCAATGTTAGTCAATAATAAGTCTAAGACGTCCATATCGCCTGCGTACGTACGCGATTATTAGATGATCTTGTAAGGGGAAATGTTTTATTCTCGTTTGTGCCTATTGTGGAATATCAGGCAGTTGAGAAAAATTAAGTCGGTCTGGGAGATTATCTATACACTCACAGCTAAAATTTTCCAAATGTAATACTCTGCGCTTTCTGGAGTGTTATCGTAATCAACCACAGTCGATCCCTTCATTTCAAGTAATTTCCAATAATCATTCTTCAACTCGTTCGCCACTTCAATTTTCGAGTCACCATAACTACTATCATCGGAAAGGGATACTGATGCTTCGTTCCACATTGTGGTAGCCAGTATGATTCTGCTTCCTGAATGGGGATCTTTACCAAGTAATGATTCGAGTAAGTTGATTAGAGTACTTCCTCGTAGAGTTTTATTTGTTAATGGATTGGCGATTGACTGGAGGAATATAATGCCGTCCATTTTTTGTCTCCTATTGTGAATATCGTGTCATATTCATATTTTATTTTAGAAAAAAAAGGTTGGATCAATGCACTAACCCATAATTATTTGACATCCAACCTCCAATCAACGAAAAAACCGACTCTTCTTTTCCAAAGCTAGAACCCAAACTAGCAGAATCTAATACAAAATCTAAACCTGGAGTATCGAGTAATATCACTTTCTCATCTCCAAGTCCTTGGAGTTTGATTTGGTAGTCCTGGATTCTGGTAGTTGCTGGACTTAATGAGTTGTGTCCTACATATGCTTTTTCTGATTTTGTGTTTTTTAGAAGTTGGTTGATGAACTAAATATGATTTGCCACCCCCGGGGTGAGTTGTTGAAGTTTGTCTGAATCACTAGTAGTAGAAGAGAATTGATGTTACTTACCGAGCTCTTCCCACTACCACAATCACCGATTACCCTATTTCACCACAAAAAACTAAATGAGTAATCATTTAGAGTTGAGACCGTTTAACCTACGCGATTACTATATCATCCTTTTCGGGTTGTTTTGCTTTTTGAAGGAGGTACTTTGACATATTTTTTTTTTCGATTTTCAAACTGAATGGGTTCTCGTTATCGTTACCAAGTGAAGAGAAAGGGTAGAAAATGCCCCTTCAGTCATGACGTTGTTGTTTTACTTCGTGGAGTAAGCCTCGTGGATTTAGCATGTTATAGCAATGAGTATTAAGAGTGATCACTGCGATATCGTTTTATCGATAGTTGTTAGCGCTCATTGATCATTTGATCAATCGATCATCGTATGATTAAACTAGATTGAACTTGAAGATCATTTTGCGTGATTTTTGCTGGGAATTGAGTTATAATGGCATTTGGGGGGGACTAGAAGCAGATAATGTGTGTTCTGGTAAATCAACAATCATGGTCCCGGGCGTCGGATCCTGGATGTATTTAGTGATGTCAGTAAGTCTTCGGAGAAGAAGCACTTTGTTGATCTTGGGCTTGAAGCTTGAAAAGTTAGGGGTGTTTTGAGCAGTTAAAAATACAATAGTTTGCTGAGATTGCATTCCCACAAGAAACAAGTACCATTTCCCAAGCTTAACTGAATAAGACAGAAGAGTAAAAGAGACGCTCGTGCGAGAGCATATGTTAAGGAGCATATGGCAAGGGCGGGAACGAATGCATTATGATTGGTTAAGAGCTTGAAGGCTGAGGGAATTGTAACCGAAATAGTCGGGGCAGAGATCGTTGCATTCTGTGGTCATTGTTTCACCGTTGCTATGTATATATAACAACATCATCATATGTTATCCACACAGTTGACTTGAGTTGGAGAGCCAGTAGAAAAAGTGATCTCGGAGACGATTCCAATTGGATCCTGAGCGAGGTCCAGACTGGTCTCTTCAAAAATTCGAAGAGATATTTACCACGGGTTAATACCTCATAATTCACCGCAACACGCGAAGTGGCGTGCCGACATGCCTAGCGAATTATTGGGTAATTTTCACGAGCATTCTTTGGATTAACGCAGCATGAGTTGGTGGGATGGTTATTGACTGGTGAAGAGGGCTGGGTGGGTCACTGAAACAAAGGACCAACCAGGATGCATTGAGCGCTTGGCGGCTAGTTATCGGCGTTTTGATTGGTTAGTGTTGTTGTCACATGAGATTACCGGGCTTGCCGTTAGCGGACCATTGGAACTGTATTCTTCAAGTTCCAGGTCGGTCTATTAAGTTTTACCGCACCATTAACAATGTACATAAATAAGGTCCTCGCATGAGTGGACTGCCTTCTCCACAAATCCTTCACAGCTGCTCCCTTTGAGTCTTTCTCGATCGAGTCACGATCGTGGGGTTGAACTTTCTCACCTCGTATCGTACACTCTGCTCAACAACCATGGTACAGAAAACAGACTTCGTGTCCCAGCTCCCTCCAGAAATCTTGGGCGAAATTCTCATTCATTGCACCACGTCCAATCCGGACTCGCCGGCAGTGCTTTCCACCGTGTCTCACCGGTTTCATCAGGTCCTAGCGTCAACACCCCAAGTCTGGAAGGAGCTACATCTTTCACTGGTCGACATTTCTGATGCTGCGTGTACCCGCAAGGCTCTCATCTGGTTCCGTCGTGCCGCGTCGTGCTCAGTTCGCGTAACTATCAACATTGGACCCCCACTGGCATCTACGGACTCGACGCATCTGATATTGCCGCATATTCTCCGATCGTTCTCTTCCCGCACTGAATGGCTGACACTACAGGCTTCTTCAGAGAGTGATGCGCAGGAATTCGTTTCGACCGTTTTCTGTTGTGAGGCTGAAGATATTCCATTGAAGGGCTTGTCCATTATAGTCAAGCCATCAGACACCTGGCATCCTCCGTTGTCACTCCCGGCACTTTCGCCCCCCGTACCCACAGCTACCCCTCCCCTCCAATCGCTTACATTACCTAAGCTGCCAAAACTCGAATATCTCAACCTATCCAACACGTCTTTACCCGAACCATCCTGTATTGACTTGAGAAACTTGAAAAGTCTAACTCTCGTTCATCCTGTTCGTTCATCAGCTATCCATCTGTCACATATCCTTCGAATTCTGCGATCGACACCACAACTTCTCAATCTTGAGATTCAAGGTAGAATTACGGATTCCCTAGATCCACGTTCGAATTCCGCGCATAAAGTTCATGAAGAAGATATGACTGAGCCTGAAGTTGATGAACAGGAAGAAGATCCGTTTGCTCCTTTGTCATTACCACATCTTACCCACATTTCCATCCGATCAAATCACATTCCCCAATTTCTTTCAGCTTTGATCATGCCTGAGTTGAATACACTTCGATTGGAAGATTTGGATGGTAGAAGGGTTCATGCATCAGAAGAGACTGCGAAGGTTATAAGGCAAATGTTGGTACGAATGGATTTACCAAGGGAATCGAGAAAGAAAGGAAGTGGGTTGAAAGTTTTAGATTTGAGTGGTGTTTCGATTAAGAGATGTAAAGATAGGGAGGAAGGATTATGGGAATGGTGCTTTAGACGTATGTGGTTCTTGGAAGAACTTCATGTGAAGAATGTCAATGTCGATGAACTATTGGAAATTTTACTTCCTCATCGAAATCAAAATAGATCTACGCCTACGGAATATACGATCGATGATTCAATTATTCCTCGTTTACGTTCACTTTCAATTGTCGATAATCATGTTTCGACTGGAGTGAAACGATTTCAGAAGATTAGGCCGTTGGTTAATGTCAAGTATGAAATTACGGATGAGCCTAATCATTCTTATCTTTCTACAAGTTCTCCTACCATTTTGTCTCCTAGTCTTTCATCGGCGAGTAGAAGAGGCTTTGGGTTTGGTTCTCCATTTCATCTTCGACAAGTTGCTTCTTATGATAAGAAGCATTAGATAATCTTTTTCTCTTGTCTTTATTTTCATTATACTTAATTTTATGGCATAGACTGTACATTAAATGAATACATGTATTGAGATGAGAAAGTACTTCTAAATGTCATGTTGTGAAACTATAAATGACCTAGTGACGTCTGAAACAATCACGATTGGAGTGTTCCGGATCCACAGTTTGCTTCCAACAGAAGGAAGAAAGTTGAATTGAGAATATTTATAGGTAAAAGATCCTTTTGAGTGAAGCACAGTGGGAACGGATCTCCGTTTTGTGATGATTTCAAATGGTTTGATTACTCCAGTGGTAGTTGGTAATAGTATATATATCTATATTAAACACAGTCAGAACAAAAGAGAAGGCTGTTGATATGAATACATACAAACGTCAAGAGGACCAAGACAAGTTGGATATACAGTGAGATAGATGACACAACATTCCTCTGAGAAGTATAAGATGAGAAATTATGTCGAATAGCCAATCCGAATTCGGAAGTTGTTCTTCTACAAAGATTACCTAGTACATGCTTCTATCATCCTATTGATAGCTAGTTCTTTTGTGTAGCCACTGAGTGTTGGCGGTAGCCAACACCACCAATCGCTGTCGTCACTCGGATGCATAATATTCACGGCCTTAACTGCATCCCAGTATTCTGGATACCAACCACCAAGCTCCCAGTCAATGATTACAGAAATCATAATGGCACCGTTGCCATCCTTTTGCAATATGAGGTTGTAGGGATTGAGATCACCATGTGACATGACGATGTTATGACTGTCAAGAAGATGGGATCGCAGCCATTTCATATACGATGATGAGATCCTTGGAAAAGGATCGCGTAAGAGGAAGTTATTAAACGCAGCCTCATCATGTATAGGCCCGCCTATGCGAGTGCAAGTACGTGTGTCTTGAACGATGTGGGGTTCACTAATAGTTCCGAGTGGAGTACCTGGAGTCCAGGTGAGGCTACTCATTGCGGAAACCATATCTTCCGAAACAGACTGTTTCTCTTCGTTCGTCAATGAGGGCCATAGGGAATGTAAAGTCGATCCCGGAATGCGTGACATAAAGAGGTAACGGGTTTCGTCCAAAACTACGAATCCGAGGGGTTTGGGACACTTGACGGCTGGGTAGTGGTTCGTGAGGAACTGCATAAGATGTATCTCCATCAGTAAAACAGGAAAACCTTGTAAAAGGTCTTTGAAGGTCTTTGACTTTGTCAAGGTCTTTTACCTTGGTCTTGGGGTAATTACTTTGTCTTTATAGTCTTTGTAGTCTTTTTATTACAAAATAAATATTATTAATGTGAAAAATTAATTTTTAGTAATTATTGGCCATTGACCATGGTCTTTGGCTATGTCTTAGGTGTCTTGAATAAGGTCTTGGACTGGTCTTTGGAAAGACACCTCTGACCTTATAAAGGTAACGGGAGGTGTCTTCTCAAGACATTCTCCTTGGTTGTCTTCAAGGTCTTCAGCTGACTTTGAGGTATATATGGTCTTTTCAAAGACACAAAAGACCAAAGGAAAGAATTTCCCCTTTTACTGATGTCTGCTGCTTCAATGGTTTTTCCGAATTTAACCACAACATATTCACCGAGAGCGACAACTCTGTCGGGAAGTAGAGTTTCCCCGGTCCCCAAGATCTTGGGAAGTTGTAGGAGAGTGGCGGCGAGATCCGTCAGGGAACAGTCCTTCAGAAGAGACAGAGCGGGAAAAGCAGCAGGTCAAGAGGAATGTATATGTCCAAAGAGCTGAGGCCAGGCTCAGGAATAAGAGCCCTCTCTGAAACATTCGATGGGTATGGACTATTTTGCGAGAGCTCAGGTTAATGGAGGCATTCTGAACCGTACAGACTCACCTTTACGTATTGGAGGTCGTTTCTCTGTAGCAATTTGACGTTTCGTAGGTATGATTTATTGAAGTCGGAGAAAAATACGGCAAGGTCGACAGATGGATCTCGCTCGACGGCGCTCGACAGCTTCTTCAGTATCAATTTATTGAGGGATATCTGCGCTGCAGCGTGGATCGGAAGGTCCATGTACGCATCTCCGCTATCTGTACACTTTCCTTTGATATTTGATGCTAAAGTGAAGATAATTTGGAGTGAACGCACCGAGCTTGTTCTCACAAGCGGAAGAATTTGCGAACAGCACCTCAAAGGCGTCTATATACGTCGTGTCATCATATAGACTGATTTCCGACCTTCTGGATGACCCAGAGTCGTACGGACTGAGAGACTGTATTGAGGGAGAAGGCGACTCTGGTACTGAAGGAAGCATTGAAGATATTGAAGTGGAGGCGCTGTGGCCTATGTGGGAGGATGATATACATCTTTCTAAGGATGGACATGGTGTCTTTGCCGAAAGGCTGTGGCAAATCGTTCGCGAACCTTAGCATTTTTATTCCTATTTACACTTATCGCCTCATACTTATAATTAGTATTTCGAATCCTTTCGAACTATTTTTGTCAGTCTCAAATTCACAACTTATCCAAACTATGATTAGGTCTTTAAAAATTGGTCTACCCTTGACCACCATATCAGCCTATAATTATGGACCTCTTTCCACTTCCACAATCACCAGTTATTTAGACTCACCCATGAAAAAACAAGTAATTATCTAGACACCTTGAGGTACCCCAACAGCATGCGATAATTATTCGGTTCTGGAAGTAATACTGCCAATCTGACTGATTAGTTATTGGCAAAGTCTGAGGCCTTGATTATTGGTTTATGTATCAGTTTGTAGATTTCTGAGAATTACAGTGTTTGGTTGGTGATTGGTCAACTTGACCTTCAAGTCACATGTCAGGTACACCAGGCTCGCGCACTGGTCGCGCTCCACATCTCAACACCTCGCCCAACGCTTGACATGGACTCAATTCCTCCAGAGCTCTGGCAAGAAATCTTCACTCATTATTACTCCCAGAATCCCGATTGTCCGCCATGGATCCTTGGACACGTTAACCAGCTTTGGAGGCAGATTTCGTTTTCTACGCCCTGGCTTTGGAATGATATACCGTCGTTGAACGAATACGCTAATAACGACACAGAATTAGTGAAAATGATGGTTCAAGAGCTCATCATACGTTCTGGAAATGCTCCCCTCACTCTCCAATTCTCCTTCAACCTATACCACGAGGATGATGACATGGACCTGAGCGAGATAATATCTTTGCTGTTGCCACATTCCCATAGGTGGGGGGATGTCTCCATACAGTCAACGAGCTTCACCAATGTTCAAAGACGGCTCGGGGGCCCTGATATCCAATTCCCTGGCCTTACTTCAATCTCCATCTCCATTTACGAATCTTACGAGCAAGAAGATGGTGTAACCTACAATTATCGTGCGAGGGAAGACGCATATACTATAACCTTCCTCAAATCTTCGCCAAGGTTGCAAAATATCTACATTTTTGACGAGTTAGCTGCTGTGGAATGGTCGATGATATCCCATATTCCGTGGTCCGGTATCACCAATTACCGAGAAACATCTGTGGCGTGTATCTTGACGATCCCCCATGTACTTCAGGCCTCCCCCCTCCTTCATACACTCATCTTGGATGGAAATATCAAGATGTTTCCCTCTTCCCCAAAACTTGATCATTTTGGGCTTCGACATCTGGAACTACGAGATCAATATAACATACCCGATATGACATCATTCCTGGGTTTACTGTCTCTACCAGCGCTAGAGGATATCGAGATTCAATTATATAGCAACCACACTGACGGGTACCTATACATTCTACCTGCACTCACGCAACTTATCGTTCGATCAAATTGCTCTCTGAAGAGATTGCACATCAATACGTCAGACAGTCCAACTGATACTAGTCAACTCTCCGATTTACTACAACTTACTCCCCATCTCAAACAACTTGGACTATCTATTACCCATGGATCGATCACATCGAATATAATGGAATTATTTATTTGTAAGCCTGAAGAAGAACAACCACTAATCCCTTACCTGTCGGATTTTGTCATATTTTATCTTCATCCTCGTGGAAAAATGAAGATTGCATGCGATATTTCAAAGGTGGTCTTTTCGCGCTCAAAAACATTGAACTCTATGATCATTCAACCGAGGAATAGTTGGGAGTACTATTTCTTGCCGGGGTTTTACATCCTACAGGGCCTGGACTTCGAACAAAGTTTGAATACCATGGTAATGTACTTAGATATCTCGCGAGGCCTCTTCGACTAACTTTTGTCACAGTCTAATCATTTGCTAGGCTTGCCCTATCCCAATTATGATGGCAATTCGTATTGTGATTTAGCGCGTCTTATCGCATTGGATGTGCTGGATGTTTCTGTGGAACAACGTTTGAAATGTACTGTAAGTTTGGCATTATGACATTGGCTTGTGTCATCTAACTTACTTCTTTTTCCTCGCTTAACCAAAGCCCAACGACATGTGTATCCTTCTCGACAGTTTGTACTCTTCAAAAACAAGATATGATATTGCAGCCCACTTAGAAGACTACCAGTTGATTTCAATGTTGAGAAACACACTTCAGTATCGTACATGGATGCGCGTGGGGGGGAACTCTATGGCATACATTTCTCCTAATCATAGTACGTGATTTTGTGCCGGCTGGGATCATCGTAATGGGATGATACTTAAACATCCTCTCGTGTCTTACAGAATTAAGGAAATCAACGCATATGTGGGATCTAGTTTTAGGAGGACCCGAGGAAATGATTCCATACTTGACTAACGAAATAGATGAATATCCAAAGAAGCACGATAACGGTACTTCTGTGGCCGTCTTTTCCCCAAAATGTAAATAATCGCTACTTTTATTATAGGCTTAGCATTGGCATAAGGTCGCTTATTCTCATATAAATTCATCTCGAGTTATCATATCAACGTTCAAGTTATGTAAAGGAGATATAGTATTCATTTGGATAGGGTCCTCAATACTCCAACTATTAGGAGGGTGTTCGATCCAATGGAGTGAGCGGATGTCTGATAGAATCCCTGGATCAGATTTTGAAATGGCCTTACTCAATCAACAGTTAAAAGACTGAGGGTTGGTTGAAGGCTGATCCCTCGCAAACTACTCGCATCATACTACTATTCCATTCAAGAAGATGGCCCCCGTTGTCGTCAACCAAATTATTCGCCATCTCAGTAACTCTACTGTTGTTTCAATCCCTTACTCTCCCGAAAGTTCCATAACCACTCCGTCATCCACTCTGACTACTTCCGTGGAATCAATGCCCACGACTGTAACTGCATTTGGTACGTCCACAGATCCTACACGATTAATTTCTACAATATATACTAATACTTGTGTTTAAAGAAATCATCCCCTCATCTACGCCTACGCCATCTATGAAGATACCAAACTGGACCTACGCTTTCATCGCTTTACTTGTTCTATGTATAGCTCCCCTTCTTCTTTTAATGATTTTCAAAGGGTTTTCTATGGTTGTTCGGAGGATTAAGGATTCGTGGAATGGGAAACAAGAGTTGGCAATGAGGAGTGAGATGGAGGATGGAAGGAGGAGGAAGTTGGAGGAAGCTTTGGGGAACCTTGAGGGAAAGAAGAAAAATGGTTTAGAAATGGAATGTATAGATGAAGCTTGGGAGGAGATTCTGAGAGAAGTCGAGGTAGAGTTGAATGCATTCAATAGTTGGAGTTCGTCAGGGTCCCAACCGCAGGTATGTATTTCATCATTTGGTTTCATTGTCTCCTTTCAAAAGTATATCTTACTGATATGTTTTTAAAAGGATTGGGATAAATACGCGTCAGGCGTTTTGAAAGCTAAATTTAAGGCACTGGATAGTACTATGTTGGTCTTGGGAGAAATTAGTTCTCCTGAGTCGGTTGTATCACTAGAGCCGTAAGGCATTTGTTTGAATTGTTTTTTTTTTCTTTTATGTTTTTTTATGTAGATGATTTGCAACTGGATGTCAATTATAAACTTCTCGCGTTTTAACTTGTCTGACAAGTACAATACATACGCATACCATTATGTAAAATTTCCGATAATTCGAGAAATTCATGAAGTCAAATGCACCATTAATCTCTGCACATATCCCAGGCGTCCAATATTAAAAAATGATCCTCAACCGATAAGGCAGATCTGGTCAGTGTGAAGAGATAATGTACCGAGCCACAGGTTTAGAACAATTCTTATTTGACGAAAGCACGAAGAAGTTCCTAGATGATGGCTGTACATAGATCTACACAGAACTTGGTCAAACGAATCCTAATTAATCAGATTGTTCTTGAAGCTGGATGCTTGAGATTTGAAAAATTGAAGGGCGGTCACGGGAAGGTACTACTAGCTCAGAGGGAAACGAAACGAAAGGCTTTCTCATTCTTCGAAGGTAGGCAGTACGGGACCAATCTAGTAATCACGAGTCAATTATATTAAGAAGTAATAAGCACTGAATGAATGAAGTTCCATAACTGTATACAATAGACGGTAGTCTTGCCAGAATTTGGTAGTAAGCTTCAAAATGGAAGAGGAGGCGGAGGCTTTTTATGACCTATTATATTAATTCAGTAGTCTCTCAAAGAGCTGTCTGTACTAGTGTTCCTGTGTAGATTGAGCTCACTAGAAGTTTAAAGTAAGTTGGCTGTCTGCCGCGTTACTTGTCAAATATGTGACTGGCACATGACATGTTTCGCAAACGAATCTAATTTTAGTTTGTTTCTCTTCAGCTCATCGTAGACCGAGGGACCCCAATACGACTACCTCACGGGCGTTTACTGCTCAAACTGAACTCGTGAACAAAGTGCTACCAAACTGCTATTCATACTGCAATCACACGTCTATTGTCACGAAGGAGTCCATTACATGTGGCCTCCCAGGATGTCTTCTCTGGCTTCACTAGTCCGCATGCTACAAAGTGATGTACTATGTAACGAGAGCTTCTTCATATGGACTTCTGTGAGAGACAGGAAAATTCCAATGTTGGCACTATAAAATGCCTATGGGACCTCAGAACCCCAGTCAATTTTGAAATTACTCGTCTCAGATTCAATACTCACACACATGCTGTTTCTCGCTGGGAAAATTATCGGGGTGTTGGGGGCTGCTGGATTAGTAGGGGCAAGCCTCAGTGATATAAGGAATGTGTTTGCGTTGTATGTCCATCTCCATCTCTAAATTGTCTGTATCTGTTATATTCAGATTCCTTTATCAAGTGGTGATAGGTACGGTGAATCCCAACTTCATTGTTCGCGATCATTTCTGAGCATCAATACAACATATGTTACTTCAGTTACAGTGAGCATTCTTGACATCCCTAATGATCGACATCGCTATCTGATACTTACCACTTGATAGCTACCGACGGTTGGAATGGAAGTGGGAATCCTTTGGCCCCTCATTCATCCCAATGTTTCTCCGCTGGTCCACCCTGGTCTCACCAATTTGCGGATCTACTTAACGCGAGACTGATCAATGTAGGTGGCTAATACAAAGGTATTCCTTATCATCAAAGGTCAAAACTAACAGTTCATATTAGTTGGCTGTTAGTGGAGCCGTAGCAGACCAAAGTGTCATTTTCACTTCTCCTCTCGACTTCCGCGGACAAACTACGGCATTTATTAACCAAGTTGCTGACTCTAATCAGGTTTCTTGGAACGCCGCCAATTCGTTATTCACTGTATCCTTCGGAAGTACGTATATTTCCTGAGTAAATACATCTCTTACTGACACAGGAATAAAACGATAGCCAACGATGTGAATAATTCCTTCCGAAACTCACAAGGGAATGGGACCACTTTATACGCGAGAGATATACAATCGTATATTAGCACTGTAGAGAGACTATATGCAGCAGGAGCAAGGAATTTCGCTTTTAATAATGTTATTCCTTTTGATAGAGCGCAAATTGGTATCAATGCTGGAGCGACGTTACAGGAGAAGATGAAGGTGTGTACTGCGACAACTCTATCACTATTCCAGAGTCTAATATATCGTACTAAACAGCAAAGTATCCTCGAATTTAATCGACAACTTCAGATCCAAGGTTCAGCCTTTTGTGGATCGAAATCTGATCTCGGGATTTGTGAAGTTTTTGATGCACGTGAGTATTTAAGAATTTACGGTATATCATTCACTGATGAATTCTTGGTAACAGATACTGTATTTACTGAACTCATGGATAACTTTGCCGAATTTGGATTCGCTACTCCTGATGGTGTTTGTGGGACTTATGCTTCAAGATTTGCGTGTGTTGTGGATAACACCGTTGATTCTTCTTGCCTTGGTCCTGTGAATGTTTGTACGTCTATCATATTTTTTGACTTTGCTGGATTTAGATACTTATTTACGTCCGAAAATCAGATATCTGGAAAGATGGACTTCATCCATCGTTTGCTTCGGATAAATTTTGGGCTGAAGGGTTGGCTGAGGAGTTAAGTTAGGTTAAGATGAGTGTGGAAGTTGTGGTTGTACACATCATCCTTAGGTTTGAATTGATTATTGTCAATTGAGCAAGTTGAACTTTCACGTGTGTTTTCACTCTGAGTGTTGGTGTTCATTCCCTCAAAATTAATTAATTAATTAAAGCCCGCATATACCTACACAAAGCTACTCGTTTAACCACAATTCTGTTCACTCCGTAACTGTACAACCAATCGCCCGCGCAATAGCAGTGTGACTTGCTGCTCCCACTAAGCCGTGACCCACACCAACATATCCTTGCAATAAGCATCAAGCTGACCCGAATTCAGGCCAGTGATCGCTGCTGCACTGGTCAACGGCGGCAAATTATGCTTCCGAAATAGATAAGTATCCAAAGGTTAGAATGATGTTGAAAGAACTAACCGGTGAAGCATTCGGCATGGAGCCATCCGGGAAGGGTACAATTTCAAAAGGGCAAGATTGACCAGAGGCTGCGTCAAGGAGCATATTTCGCGTCTACGAGTATCAAGCCATCTGGGAAATGCTGCCTGATCATAGATTGTGCAGTGCATTAACCTTTGCAAGAGTAACTTTAGTTGGCGTAAGGTGTTCACCCAGCGCCGCGTTTAGTGCCGTTGAAAACGCCGCCGGAACAGTATCTCGAATGATAATCAGCGATAGACTGTTTTAGAATAGTGCGGGAACATACTGCTACCCAAGTAAGCCATAATTACTTGTGTCTTATAGATAATATGAGTCGAGGAATATGAGTTGACGTAGTTCGCTAATTAATCTCTTAAACCCTGTTTAAATCGGAGTTTTAAACTGGTCGCACTCCAAAAGCATCTCTTTTAACTTATACCCGCTGAGTGAAAAGCGAGTATTGGTTTCGATACATCAAAGGCTTCCAATTTAATATCCTGTACATGAACCCTGGCATTCGAAAAGTGTAACACTGAAAATTCAAAGGAATGGAAGAATTTACTCAATATGAGACATTTTCCTTCTTGCAATATACTCAACAAAGTAAGCGAGAATGATGAATAGCATGGATGACCCAGACTTCCCCCCAGTCCAGTGTTTATGTACTTGTTTGCTTTGCCTTCCTCCCAAACAAGTACAGCTTGTCAGCTCCGGGTCTACCATCTCCGTTATCTTGGATATTTCAAGGTGTTCAAGGCGTAGGGTATGTTTGAGGAAATTGATGAATTGAACACCCGTTGGGCTACGTGATTCCACATGAATAGCTTCTTCAATAGTGCTTTTTGATGAGCGAATGTGACAAGCAGGGTGCTTGTTTTGCTTATTAAACATTGAGGAAGCAAAATGACACCATGAACGCAGCCATGTGCCATCGCAAAAATTGGATGTGAATGCGGCCATATTCTAGCTGTCATTACCAGTGCAGCTGGTAGACGTGTATGCGGTTAAGACATTCTATGCAAGACCGATTATTTCTTCACATGTAGAGTGGCCCATTCATCGACATGGTCAGAGGTAACAGACGAAATATGAAATTCATAATAAAAGTTAACCAATAAACGACAGATTTAGATGCACTGGACGATTTTCTCATGCTACCGTCACCGCCTGAAACTCCACAACCTTTATCACCAAACATTCTCAATCATGTTCGCAATTTCTCCATATTAGCCTGTAGAGACTTCATGGATGGTAGACATCTGGAGTTTGATGAAGAAGCGAAGAACCCAATATTTTATACAAAACACTACATAAAACGTCGTATGAGGCAATGTTTTCAAGTACCAAACATTTATTTATCGAAATCCTGATGTAGATTTGAAACAAACTTGGACGTGAAAACTCCAATTGATAAGGACAAGTGATGGTAGCGAAACTCCTAATGAGATTATAATCTGGGGTTCTACTGTTTCCGATTTTAAATTGTTTTCCTCTGTACAATAACCATTGATATGATGCAATACTACAGATAGATTAATCCGAATATACAGCAGGTAGACAGTACACCATAAGGGAAAACAACAGGCAATAAATAATACCTCATATACGGTATATACAAAAACAAAATGCGTCATTAAACACTCATTTTCATTGCTATAGACGGGTGAGGCTCATAACCCTCCACAATGATATCTGTTGACTTGAAATCCTCGATATCCTTGATATCATCTCGAGCCCAGCGTAGTTTAGGGAAAGGGCGAGGATTGCGTTTGAGTTGAATCTCCAACGCATCGACGTGATCTCTGTATACATGAGCATCGCCCAATTGGATAACCAAATCACGAGCGGTGGTACCAGTAACGTGGGCAATCATATGTGTGAGTAATGCATAAGATGCAATGTTGAAGGGGATTCCGAGGCCTAGATCGGCAGATCGCTGGTACATGAGGCAGGATAGCTCGGGTTTTTGATCTGGATTGGATGGAGGAGGGAGATGAACGTAAAATTGACACATCATATGGCACGGAGGAAGGGCCATGAGCGGGGTGGCTGGTTGGCAGCACTTGAGCTGGGATTTCAACGTGTCAATCCAATCAACACACCTTTAGGATTCCAAGCACTTAGGATAATACGACGATCGGTCGGATTGTTCTTGATCTTGTCGATACATTCGCTGAGCTGATCAACACCTTTTCCGGTGTAATCCGCATCGCAATCTTCGTATTCTGCACCGAAATGACGCCACTGGAATCCATAAACAGGACCCAGATCGCCTTCTTTACGATGGCCAAGGCCTCTGCTTTCCAGGAACTCCTTGGACCCATTTCCATCCCAGATCTTGATTCCATTATTCGAAAGTATTTTCGAGTCTGTTTTTCCATGGACAAACCACAGAAGTTCCTCTACGATACCACGTAAGAAAGTACGTTTAGTTGTTAAGAGTGGGAAAGTATTGTCTTTGAGTGAGAAACGGAGGTTGGGTGGAGCAAATAGGGATATTGTGCCTGTTCCAGTACGATCCGGGCGAACATCGCCGGTGTCGAGAACGCTTCGGATGAGAGCAAGGTATTGCTGTTCTTCGTGCTCACTGTGTGTCATGATCGTGTTGTGTGCATCACCACGCGCGTCCTGACTCGTTTAATCAATCAACGCGCTTGTCACATCATATCTGTGACTCACCGCGCCTGTTACACCATTCTTTGACCCCTATATTCGCTACTTACTCGTACAATTGTTTGACCATATAAAAGTCTCACAGAATATCTAGTTTTCCCTTTAACTTCATACCTAACACTTGTCCATACAGCCCATACACGACTGACCCTCCCATCCACCGACTACCTATCGAGACCCTGCAAGAGATTTTCTTACACATTGATACATTAGTCATCGTCACGGGTTCTCATTTCACGCCATTCGCTTATACAAAGGACAAATACGCATATATGCCAGTCATTTCTACCAATGGTTCTCTGGAATGTAATCTTGCAAATGTCTGTGTTTGCTGGTGTCACCCCATATGGAATACTTCATGATTCTGGAACAAAGTCATCGTGGACAACTCCCAGCGCGACGTGATATTTTGTAGGGGCGTACAGTATCCGATATCACGACTTTCTCGCAGGGATAATACTGTAATTATCGACGGTAGGCGCGAAAGTTTGCTTTCACGGCAAGTACAAATATGTGCTCAGAGGTCGAAACAGAGAAATCTTCATCTCACATTCAAGGGTCCAAATGACTACTTCATCTCTTCCCAAACCATCTGGATTGTAATGAAGGAGGCTCACTCGAGATTGGAATCATTGAATGTAGAGACGAGGATAGGTATCTCATTACCATGTCCGGATATGTCCCTCCCCCGCCACCTTCCCTGGGCCCCATATCATTATTATTACCTGACGCTTCCTCCACAACTTGAAGAGCTCTCATTTCCTATACTGCAAGAGGTACGACTTGGACCCTGTGGCACAGAATCTAAGGATAGGCTTATGGCTTATGAACTTGTCGATATTCGCTATGAATCAGCCTTTTACTCCATTATCAAGAAGACTCCACAATGCAAGAAACTTGTCCTCTTTGCTTCTCAACCAATTGTCATAACCCACATTGAATCCATATCCAACGTAACCGGTATCCATCTTCATTTTTATTCAGGCCACATGTTGGGTCGTTACCTTCATTTCCTATCACGTAGTGTTCCTAACCTTCCAAATTTGACTTTGACTTTGACTCAAATTCCTCCTGATGATGTTGAATGGGCATGTAATTCTACCGGTTCAATAAAAATCCCATTTAAACAACTTCAAACTCTTTCCATTCATGTCTCTTCCCAAGTCACTTCTGAGAATGAAAATTCTGATACTCCTACCATGACTACCGTTACTACTACCATTCCCGTACGAAAGATTATGAAGACGTTACCAACCACTCCCAAATTAGAATGTATATCATTTCGTAGGGATGATGGACAAGTGATAGAAGAAGATATTGAGGTTTTTGAAACTTTTGTTGCAAGGTGTGGGTCCACTTAAATTCGTGGTCCTAGGGTGCCTAGCTTGAAGAGGTCGGAAATTGATGGATCCTGGTTGACTATTGATTGGTAATGTACGTAGACAAGTTTTTGGAATTAGGAAAGTTAGTTCGGTATTACAAACCATAGCACTTCCGCAAAATCAGTTCCTAGTTCTCCATGTAGAATCAATGAGTCAAATTGCCTTCGAAGGTTCCAAGTGATCGTCTGACAGTGGGTTGTTGCCTCATAAAGCGGTCCCAGTACTCATGAATTCAGAGAAAGAACTGAGTGTTTTTCGGAATCGTAATGTTTAAATGATCCACAATGTCGCCACGTCAAGAAGTTGAGAGTTTAGTACTTGGCGTTGGACATTACATCACATGACGTAGTAGTAGATTACTAGATATAAGATGTCTTCACGGTCACCAACGTCAATAATATATCTTAACCTCGTAACATCATCATCTCAAGAATCTTATACTTGGCAGGTCAAGGCCAGTCCCTTTGTTGTACTTGAGAATGGGGCACTATGCACATCAGATGCCTGTTAGAAACTTCAAAGATTTTCAAATCCATACTTCCGTGAACCAATAATAGAAGCTTTTACGATACCGCACGGAAAAGTATGTTTAGTTGTAAAATGGAGTCATTAAGGGGTAGTGGTCGGGTGGAGGGATATTGTGCCTGTTCCAGCAATATCCGGACAGTTATCGCCGGCGTCGAGGGATATGTTCTTCATCTGCTCTTTGGCATCATTATGTGATATTGATGGTAGTGTGGCTGTTTTGTTCATCCGTCATACTTGCAACGCGCTTGTCACAGATTCAGCGGATCTGTGACTCACCGCGTCTGTTACAATTAACCTATCCGCTTTAGGCTGTTGGTTCACTGCACTGTTAGATCTTGTCTCAATCACATTCTGGTGATGAGTCAGACGCTTCTTCCACGGGTAATTTTAACAACTCTTCCTAGTATGTATCAGCAACTCGGCAGAGGTACAAGTCATCCCGAACACGTGGACCCCTTTAACCAACTTATGCACTGCCTTCAAGCTGCAAGTTTAATAACATATTGCAGAGCTCTTTCACCATTGTCGCACGATTTCATTAATGAGTCAGATACTTAATGATTCCGTCTAACTTTGGTGTCTAATTTTGCATTGATAGTCGTTTCGAGGTGGTCACTTGCACTCGAGTCAATGTTAGACTATCCTTCATCATTCGTTCGACGCATTGACTCAGAGACTTTAGGTTATCGAGAGTCATGAGAAAACTACAAAAGGACTGGGTTGTAGTAGTCGTTTTCTTGTCACTCTGATTCACAAACACTTCAACTTATTATTCTTATCCTGTCTATGTCTTCTCGTAGTCAATCATACTCGTCTAATACTAGTAGTCCAGGAGGAATACCATCTCCTTCTTCTACAACTACTGGTAGCTCCCGCAACTCCGATGAGTTCCCGCAGATGCTCAAACGGAATGTGACGCAGTTCATCCAGTTTGTGGTCAATGTGTACGACTTCACAAAGAAGAAGATTGCGAATATACAGCTGGTAAACAGCGTTCGACAACTCAACAACTTGAGGAAGAAGTTCAACAACTAGAACAAAGACTTCATCATCATTTACAAATTTCCACTTCCACTTCAAGCTCAAGCCCGAGCTCAAGTCGTAATCGATACCTTGAACCTGTTACTCTACAATTTCCTTATCCAGGCTATGATTCTGGAGAGATTCAACCTGCTTTTCAAGAACCTCCACAAAGCATTACTATTGATTTGTAAGTTTAGATCATATGTCATCAGGTCTTTTTTTAGAGCTTCTTTTGGACTTACTCATACCTTCTCCCCTGGTTTATTAATATGACACAGATTAAACGTATTTTTAACACACGCATCCCAATACGGATTCTTCCTCCACCCACTCAAATTCAAATCTTCGGTCGTTCAACGTTCCAATCCAGTCGGGCATCCTTCTCGTCCTACACCTTCTCTTTTGTCCGTAATGTACCTTCTTGGTATACACCTCACCGCAATCCAAAGTAACGGTCAAGTTCAAGATAATCAAGAGATGAAACAAAGAGAAAGAAGATTCTTAGATTTAGCTCTTGACATGACTTTACGGGATATTACATTTCTTACTACTAGTGGAATGGGAATGGGACTTGTTAGTACTGCACTCGGACAAAGGAAGATACAAGTTATTCAAGCTGAAGTAATACTTTCAAATTATTTTTTCTCCAACAATCGTCCTATAGAAGGCAAATATCATATGAATTCGGCACATTCCTTAGGTTCATCCTTCGGACTTGGGCTTGGCATTCAACCAAACTACAACTACTCAAACTCAAGTTCAATGACTACGAATGATTTTATAGAAGAGGGAGAACGGACCAATGCCTTTTGGGCGGTTTATTGTCTTGATAAAGGTTGGAATGGGGTACTCAATTCTCCTTCGAGTATTACTTCCGAAACGAGACAAATGTTGAGCTTACCTTTCCCCAGAGAAATAGAAGAATATGAAACTGTACGCATGTCTTCTTTTTTCATCACCATCATCTAATACTAATGTAACTTTTTCTAGGGGCATTATCAAGCTGTTCGACGCCAAAGACATACATTGGAAGATTTCAAATTAGGCTCAGAACCCCAAGATGAGAATATATCAAGTAGAACTGTTCTCGTTAAAGCCACATTTATCTTTGAACGTAGTAAAGCTCTTGGTCGCGATTTCCAAAACGGCAAGCAACCCGACAGTCACATCGAAATTTACTACATTCTGAACATATACTTTATCTTTTCTTATAGGAACTGTACACCGAGACTATTACACCACAGTAACCCATTTCCTAGACCTCGCCATCCAATTCCGAGCATCCCTGCCATCACTCGACACTTGGTTCCAAGTCCCTCACACAAGCTCAAGCTCCAACTCAAGAAGTCCAAATCCGAATTGGAATATGAACATTACGAGATCGGCTTATGTGGGGTATACGTTACTCAATGCGGCCTTAATACGGTTTTATAGTATTTTGGTTGCTAGTAATACGAAAGAATCTCAGGATCGGTATCCTCAGGCTAGACTGCTCCAAGTTCAGGCTGCTCAAGATATTTTGAACGCTAATATCAAGTTGGCTAGTCTTTCTTGGAATTTTGGGTTTTTGAATCCGATTATTGCTGTGAGTTCTTAAAGTTCCTTTTTTTCTTTCTTTTCAATTTCTAATCAATATTCAATGATTTATAGTTTGCGTGGAAAGATGCATTTGAGGTGATATATGAATGCATAATCCGATCAAGCTCGCCTTCACCATCATCATCGTCATCGTCATCTCCATCTCCTCAATATTCATATCAACACCACCATTCGTCGAATAATGGTAGCTTGAAACAACTTTTATCTTTAGCGGTTACGTCTTTCTCGATTTATTCGAATTCTTGCCCTTTGATTGGTACGTACAATTCATTTGGCTGAAGATGAATGTGGTTTATATGATTTTTTGATAGCTTTTGAAGTTAAGAATATGAAAGTCGCGCTTGATTCACTCGTGTAAATGTTTGACTACATGGACTGTTATTGTTATTTCTTTCTTTATCTTAATTACCTCGGACATTACTGTAGAAGCATTTAATTTGTGTCGTATATGTAGTAGCATAGTTGGTTTTATTATTAATATACACAAGAATAATTTATATCTGAACTGGATGTGCACTGATGACCCAAATATACCTGTCAACAGGCGAGGAGCTTTACAATACCCTGGAAGCCACCGAACGTCAACTGATGTGTTATAGTATATTTCAAACATTACACAAGAAAGTAATCAACACATGCATAACTACCTTGATACAAACTCCTCTAGCTCTAGCTCATAGTGGATTTCTCCAGAGAGAAATTAGGTCGGACGAGGAGACGTCAGACAATAACTATCGTCTACGTGTGTGTAACGACATCGCAATATCCCATATTCTCAAGCTAACTGGTCTCCAGTTCAATGTCATATGAGGTTTGATGAAAAACCTCCAAATAGCCTTGTGGTCAAGCTTCGCCTCCACTTCTTCATCTACCCATCCAATGTTTATGGTTGACTTTTTCCCCAAAATCTTTGATATAGTCAATCTTTTGCAGTCTGCATAAATCGGACAAGCATCCAATATTACGTCATAAACTTCTTCTACATTTTTGTAGGGGAAGGAGGCGTGTATCTCCACAATTGGTATTTTGACGAGGTCAGGATTGCGTAAGAGGGACAGGAGGAATTTCCGACCATGGTGTGTAACATGTACGTACTGCAAAGAATGTTTGGAACGTGAAATAAGGTTGGAGATTGCGATAGAGGGGCATTGATGCGGTATGTTAGAGTCAGATTGATGGCTTGATATAGCCAAAGTCTGTATATTAGGCAAATTGAAAGCCTTGAGAACTTGATAGTCCGATGTTAAGAGAGAAAGATGAAGATGTCGTGGATTGGGAAGATGAATGTGGTAGTCATGGACGATTGTGACGCTGTTGTTGCTATTAGTGATATCACCTGATAAAAACCCTACATGGAAGGCCACTTCTTCAGCCTGAGCCGTCAGTAAAAATTCTCATGTAATGCCTATGTATATATACTATACAATCTAATACCTACAGCCATACCTACTAGGTCTGGATGGCCTAGTAGGTTTGGGAATGCCTATGTATGTCTAGTTTTGAATTCAGGCCTGGTAGACCTACTAGGTAACTCATACACTACAATAACTACTGTGCTTTATCATACCTATATATATATCATAATACATGAGATTTGGCTTGGACAATGATAAAAAGGTACCCTCAGTTTCGACATCTTCCAGATGTTCAATGAATTTTTCTATGATATTATATTCAACTATATTATTTATATTTAAATTATATTACAAATTATTAATTTAATGTATTACAACAACTGTGGTTTGAACCTACGCTCTTGGGAAGTCTACATATAATATATAAGTGATGCTGAAACCGTTGGACTAAATAAGAGACGTTTTCATTAATCTTTAATCTAATATCAACTTTTCCAACTCCATGTTTGCATCTCTATTGCTCCCTACCCAACTCCCGAGTCTGTTGATGCATTGTAATACCTTATATGCTTCCCCAACATCCCCTTTGTAAAATAGAAGATCCTAGTAATAAACTACACTAGTGTGACATTAATCATATAATATTTAATGAATACATACACATACCTACACATACCTACACCATACCTACTAGGTATTGATGTAGGTATTGGAAATATGTACTATGGATGAGAATATCTACTACATGTGGCTCATGCATGGTACACAGCTACCAGCCATGCTGCAGGCATCAACGCCACCTAACACAGATCTTGCCAGGTATGTTAAGATCTAGTATACTTCACAAATACATACAAAAAAAA